>LFZN01000208.1:0-56594 GCA_001578235.1 Pseudocercospora eumusae | reverse complement strand
CTTTCGGATACGCTACGAGGGGCTTCCTCGCTCTCTATAGCCGATTCTATTACCTATATTCCTACCTACTTAACGCCGTAGAGGTACTAGGTTAGGGCCTTATTATATCGCTTCCTTAACTACTACGTACGCGTACCGCGAAGCTACTATAGCTAAAGATTAGTATATTATCTCCGGATAGGTACTTATAGTAGTATCTACTATTACCGAGGAGGCGTTACCGGTATCGCTAGGCGAAGATTTAACCGAGCGATACCTTAGTAGGTTAACTCGGTACGCCGTACTTCTAACTAAGAAGGCGTCTACTATAGAGATTCCTATAGAGGAGGTAGCGATAAACCTCTTCGTAAAGGTTCCGATAGGCTTAGCTTCTATAGGCTAGTTAGCTAAACTATCTATCCTTACTCCCGCTAATCCGGAAGAGGATTATACTCCGGAAGAGGATAGAGTAGTATGTCCGCCCTAGGAGGCGTTATACTAGCTAGCTAGACGGTCTAGTACTACGTTTCCGCTAATTCCGTAGGCCGGTCCTCTAGTATTAGGGGAATCGGCATAGCTAATAACGCTAGCGGAACGTAGACCTACTCCTCTATAGTTAGCGATACTCGTAGGATAGGGATTTATTCGTCCGGAGCTAGTACTAGTCTAATAGCCGGTAAGGCTTATAAGGTCGGGATTTATTCCTCTAGGGCTAGTATAGCTACGGTAACTAGTAACGCTTATAGTATCGGGATCTATTCCTCTACCGGTAGGAAGTCCTTATCGTATAATAGTACTATTCTTACTATAGCTATTATAGCCGACTTATTAACTACCTACTCTAGGGGGAATCCTAACGTACTTATACCGCGTACCTAGCTATCTACCGCGGGCTCGTATTTAGCTAGAGGAGGGAATTACGTAACGATAACTCGGACTAAGCGGGTTAGTTGCTCCCGTCGCTTATAGTATATAGACTTTAGGTACTACGGGTTCTTTAGGAACTCGGCGAAGCTATAGACTAAATTAAGAGTATATAGGTCGAGTTCTAGGGTCGTCGCTACGGTGAACGATCGTCCGCCTCTCGTAAGGCCGGACCCGTAACGTAACGTATAGAAGTTAGCGTTAGGCCTAGTCGGGGGTAAAGAGTACCTCTACGGTTAGTAGTTTCCGTCTTTAGGTCCTAATCTCTAAGGGAAGCTAGGAGCGTACTAATGCGGGTAGGAGGTAAGGTCGGTATCGGATAGACCCGATCGCCTAAAAGGGAAAGTACTCGCGAGGTACGAGAGGCTATATAGTAGTATAGGGTACTAGGGTAGTACTACTAAGTAGCTTTTACCGTTATATCTATACGGAAGTTTCTTCTTAGAGGGCCTTATTTCGTTGCGAGCTCTTTTACTAGGGCCCGGGTAGGCCGGGCGGAGTTAGGTAGAACCGGGTACCTTAGGTAGAACCGGGTAGATAGGTAGGAGGGGTAGATCTCGGTCGTCTAAAGCGTATCGATCGCTTATTTTAATCGAGAAGAAGGTCGAACCTATAGTACTACTAGTTAGTACGTCTAGACTAAATAAGAGCTAATATGCAAGTATATATAATTAATGTCTATCTATAAACGCTACCTCTATGTCTATCTACCTAGAGGCGGCGGTGTACTCCTACCTCGTGGAGGCGGCGTACACCTGCCGCAACATATATAGACCGACGGCAATATACGCGAGGACTTACGTACTAAGTACTCGGCTTAGCCGTAAGTATAGTTAATATTTAACATTATTAACTGTAGCTATGCTTAAGACCTATCCTTTAACATGATATAACTCTTATCTAGCGACTAATCCCCGACACCTCCGAAGCTCCGTAATGAACGAATAAATGCTAACTATATCTATAGAACCGACACTAAATGGGATACGCTACGCCGTAGCGACTTCGTCTTCACGTATGTATTTAGATCTATAGTAGATTAAGTATGTAGATAAGCATATACTAATCATTTCTAGCTAACCTCCGCCGTAGTAGACCTCCGGGTCTTCTCGTAAGGTATGTATTATCCTATAGAGCTATAACAATAATAGTTGTTAAGCTCGTAGCTCGTAGGTTAAGGGAATGCTAATATCTATTAGGAGATAGACCTTGCCGCTACGTTAGCTAACGCCGACGATAATGACTTCGACATAGGCTCGGACGCCGAGTAGCTTCTTTTCTATTTCTTTAAATGATTATTTATATATGCATAGTGCTAGGGTGCTATTTACTTACTATTCGCTATTACTAGGTACTGTTCTATTCTACGTTTATTCATTTTTACATATATTATTAATCTACGCATAACTCTTGGACTAACAATCTAAACATAGCTTAATCTACATCTTAGGATATACATCCTATAAGAAGTACAACATAATAGTGGACTAGATGCTAGACTTCTACTAAACGAATACCCGAATAATAAGCTTATAGCCCTCGCGAACGATTAGCCTAATCGCTATAAAGGCTACTAGATTAAACTAGATCCGTCTTCGCCTTTTACATGTAGTAACCCTTTATTTACATGCCGCTACTCGTAAAAGACGCGTGTACGTGTTGTTTACGCGTGGCGCGTGTTCGGGTACCTACACCTACCTCTGCCTCGCGACTTCCGCCGAGCCTACCTATAAATACCTACCTCCTAAAACTCGTACTTCTATAAACGACATATATACTATACACACCCTATACATACATACTTACTACATATAGTCTAGGTACCTAGATAAGCATACTCGAGGCTCTTAAGGTTTAATATAGCGCCTAAGTATATAGGCCTTCTAAACCTACGTAACACACCTATTTAGTAACTATCTTAAGGCGCTATATAGTAAGGCTCTTCTTAGTAGCCGCTATAATCTTAGGGCACGAAGCGTCTACGCGAAGAAGACGACGAGGACGAGGACGAAGAAGACCTCGACCTAAGTAGCGTGTCTTAGAGCATCGAATTTAACGATATAACCGGCGATAGACCTAGTAGTAACGATATAGTCGCTAATACCGTAGATAACGAGGACGATGTACCGATCGAGGACTTATTAGGTCTAGTACTTAGTCTAACATTAGCGAATAGCTAAGTATAAGCTACCGAGGATAAAGACCTCGACGACATTGTTAAGCGCGCTAACTATGCCCTACTTAACGATGCCGACGATAACAACTTCCTCGTACTAGGCGCTAATAAGGACGAAGTTGTACCGCTACCTATCGTTGCGAACTTTATAGGTCCGCTAGTACGCACGTTCGTAGGACTTAGAGCCGACAACTCGTAGGTCTACTATTAGAAGACGACTAATGCTACCCGGATTAGCTCGATTAAATTAGAGTTTGCTCTTTAGCTCTAATAAGCGGGAATTTCTCGAGCTAACTATGTATCTCTACGCGGCATCTTTATATCTACGACCGATGCTAATCTACGAGCCCTACTAAAGACTTTAGATACCCTATAGGAGCACTTAAAGTCGGTCCTTCTACTACTTCTATTGCGCTTTTAAGATGTTACGCTTACTATCGACGAGAACAAGATGCCGATACTAGCGGCTAGTTAGAAGAACTTAAACGCTCCGTCTAAGAAGGTTCCATTATACTTCTTCGATCCGTAGTAGCTATTCGCTCGTATACTCGCTTCGGATGTTTTAAAGAATATCTATTAAGGCCTAGCTCAATTTGTAGACTCGCTATGTTAGCTATAGTATTCGAAAGCGTAGGCTAGATTAATCCGTACGACTTCTAGAGAGTTCGCTAGATATCTATTAGATACAGACGTAGTAACTACTCCGCTATAGTATAGTCCTAGTCTAGCTATAGGCCTAACGCCTACTTTTATAAGTAACTAGACGGTACCGAAGAAATCTAAGAAGCGAGCTAAGGTCGACGATTAGGCTAACCTAATGCTAGCTACTATCGTCGAATAGCAATAGTTTATCGGTAAGCTAGGTAGACCTATCTTCCTATTAGACTTCGTTAGCTTCTTAGCAAACGATTCTTAGCATATTAGCCGTATCGTTATAGTCGGCATCGATAAGCGTACTTAGAAGTAAGGCGATTTCGATTATTAAGGTGTTACTAGTAGTACTGTTATTTAAGTTTAGCTTATCCTATAGCCGATAGCGCTAGCGATCCTAGTTCTAGCTAATACTTAAGGTAACGAGCTATTCATGACTAAGACCTTCTACTTTATATAGCCGTACGATCTTCGGCTATTTAATAGTAGCATTGCTATGTACTACGCCTTTAAGAGTAAGATCGAATACTACTTAATGCCTCCTAGCAACTATACGCACTTTATCCGCCGCATCTTAAACGGTAATGAGCTCCGTCTAGCATTTAAGAGTTATCCGATCCGCGGTAAGCTAGAAGTCCTAACATTCGGCCGGAAGCATCTACTTTAATTCGATAAGGTCTCTAGCAAGGGTACTATCTACCTACCTTTACTTAACTTTATCGATAGCTTTAGACTATATCGTAACATGAATCGCTCGCTAATAGGCTTCTACTTCGTGCCTACTAGTCTTCCTGTAGATAAGCGTAATCGGATCTCCAACATTATTCCCTTTACGCTAGGTCCGTATAGTAGTAATATAGAAGACATTGTCGCTACTATTAGCCTATCCTTACGAGCGCTCGATGAAGGCTAGGAGATCGACATCCCTAGTAAAGGTAAGACTCTAGTTTATGCCTTTACTATAGCATATACTAGAGACATACTATAGTAGTAAGCTAATGCTAGCATATTACATTAGTTAGCTAATGTCGGCTGTCGTATGTGCTATGCGAACGAAGAGGACCGTAGTTAATTATAGACTAGATAGGAGCTTAAATATTATTATAAGAACGAGCGTATCCGCTAGTTTATAAAATCTCTACCTAAGTTATTACGTCGGGAGTATAGTAGCTAATATGGCATAGTAGCTAAAGCTTCTACATTATAGAAGATTACACTAGTACTAGATATTATTTAGTTACGGCCTCTAGATCTAGCCTACTTAGAATACAACGGTATTACTAACATGCTTCATTAAGTTCTACTAGATGAGATTCTAATACCTATAGCTAAGCTAGCGTACGGCTAGCTACTCCGTAACTTCCTATTCCCTCTAGGTTAGGGTTATCTACGCTCGCTACTATACTATATCGGCACATATAGCTTAACTAAGTACGTATAGTAGTTAATTATAGTTATTCTACTACTCCGAGTCTAGTTAAAGGACGATCTTATGTAGCCTAACTTCGTATAAGCAATGCTGTAATAGTAAGGCCTTATAGCTGTAGCGTAGCATATCTAATAGCTTATTCCGTACTTAGTAGTAGATTAAGTTACTACATCTACGGTTATTATCCGTATCTTCGTAGTACTAGTACGATCCAATATGTACCTAATGTCCGCCAATCTTATAATGTAGTAGCGAGTAGATCTAATGTAGGAGATGCTATACGTACGAGAGCTGTTCTAAGACATTATGCAAGCCGTATTAGTAGCTAACGCTAAGAAGCCTATAACTCGTACTACTAGAGAAGCTCGAGCTTCGTTAGCTCGTAAATTATAAGAGCGAGAGATGTAGAGTCTACGTAAATCGCTCGCGAGATAGTCTTAAGACCTAACAATACTCCCTACTAACCCGCAAGGTTTAGAGGCTACTTAGTCTACTACGCCGCTAGTTAAGTAGAAGCTTACCGAGTATTAGCTTATAGCGAAGCGACTAAATGTCTATATTAGCGCCTACTAGTCTTAGGTAATTGCTAAATACGGTATAGGAGTTAATATTAACGTCCTCGGCGGCGAGTCTAAGTATAAGATTATAAAGTAGAACATCTACTACACTAACTTTTAGAAGCCTAAGCGTAATCTTCTATAGATGTAGGGCCTAGAGATAACTATGCGGCTTATTCTATAAGGTGCGTACGATTTAGATGTAGATACAAATGTCTAGCACATTACTTAGCAGCTGAAGTCGCTATTTAATAAGAACCCTAAGCTCTTCGATAAGATGTTGCCTAGAGGTAAGCGCGAGAAGTAGGACGTTAATAGACCTAGTTAGTAGCTTCCTAGCGATAAGAAGCACGTTAATGTTCGCGTAGGCGAATAGTATAAGTAGTATTACTACAAAGATATTCTACTGCTTCTAACTACTAACGATAGCATACATATAACCGGACTATTCCGTAAAGCGCTTATAGATGCGTATAACATCGACTACAAGAAGCCTAACGTTAATACGACTAACTCTCTAGCGATCCATTAGTATAATCGCCTTACCTTCGACGATAAGACTAAGCACTATATCGCTCTATAGGGTAGCGACTTTATGTAGTACCGCGCTAGCGGAGAGCTTAGCCTTATCGAGCGCATCTTTACATACTAAGCATTAGCTACTAGCGAGCTAGTAGTGTTTGTCCGCCTACAAACTATTACTAAGGCCGGAGGTCTACCTAATCTAGTTACTCAGCTATATAACTATCGACTTAACGATAATAAGATTACTATCGGCTTACTAGGTATTCGTAGTAAGAAGGTCTAGATAGTACTATTTTAGCGTGTTAGTAATAGCTTAGAGATAAAGCGCATCTCGAAGCCTCGTAGTAGTACTAAGTTACTATATGTCGATTAGGATGTATAGTTCCTTTAAAAAGAGGTATGTTTATTATAGCTATCGAATACACCGTCGCTAACTAAGTGTAGATAAAGCATCTACATGCTTACAAAGCTCTCGTTCTATAGTAGAGGTATATCTATAACTTACCCTACTTCTAAGTAATGCTAATAGTATACTAGATTACTACTCGGCATAGTAATACCTTCCTTTTCTTTCATAGTAAGTATAAACCTCTAGGCTCTTATAAACATTCGCTAACTCTTCGAACATATAGAATCCGGCGCCGCAACATACTATCTAGCACTTCTATTAGTAGACTAAACCTCTTCTATAAATATAACCTTTTAGCGAGCATTCTTTAGTACTTCTTCTAGCACTTTCGATCGAACGACTTTACAGCATTTCTAGACGACGAGCGATAGACTTTAGGTATAGATTTTCGATAGTATAGGCACTATATAAGGCGTAATAGTAGTAGGCAGCGGAAGGGTAGATAGACTATAAATATAGCATCGTTATATGTAAAGAATAGTCTCTGTAAATAAATAGTTATAGCACGTAAGCGGCTATGCCCGGAGTAGCGGTTTAATTAGCTAAACCGTTCGTAATCCTAAACCGCTACGTAACTATTCGTTACGATAAACTATTTATATACGATAACCGCTCGATATCGATAGCTATATTATAACTATTATTAAGAAGTTACGGTTTAGAAAGATAACGGTTATATCTACGCTTAACTACTCGAATAGTTGCGTTTCATAACCGTGGATAAACTGCTTAGAAGCCGCTCAGACCGGGCACACACCCCGCTAAGGAGAGGTGAGGTCCGAGGACCCTGAAAGATGACATCACCACAGAGTGGCGTGTTGGCGTGTTCAAAATCATTTTTGATACTCTTTTAATACTCGTGACTTTCAGGAACGGACAACCTATTCATTCGCCCTGCTGTGTCCACGCCAAGCGAGGTAGGATCCTTCCTTAGCTCCTGCCGCGACCACTCCTATCACGGAAGTGACCGCCGTTGACCAGATTGTGCTCAAGCCATGATCATATCTGTTTTTGACTCTGCTGCGGCTTGCGTCCTCACATCGATCATGTCCATCAATTCCCTCCATGAGCAATCCCAGACCCTTGCCTTGCACACGAGATCGGGCCTCAGGGCCACCCAAGATCGCTTGTGTGGTGCATATGTCCATGTGTAAACAAGGTCCTGGTCGAGTGCCACTTTCCGCTGCTACTTTTACGCGAGATCACTGTCGGAACAGCAGATTTCGGTAGGCGGCACCTCGTCTTGGTCCGCGGATGCGAAGCGTCGCGTCGACGAGTATGTCCCGATGTGATTGATTTATGTACAGGAATAATGTACTCAATCACACCATGGAATCGTCACATCGTCGCGACGTATTTCGCGAAAGCTCTCCCTGGCATCTAAGATTGTCAGGATCGTACGCCTCTTCTGCCAAACAACCGGGCTATATTTTTCAACGAAGGACTCCAGTTTCGAAGCCTCATCTGCTCTTGACTGATGTCGCAGCACGTAAGCTGCCATGAGCATGTAACTGGCAATGGAGGCGCCAGCTTTAGTTCGCATGTTTGAAACCCTGCATCCGCGAGACCATGTCAAGAAGGGCCTCGGGTCTGGGTTCGATGGATGATAGAGTGCCAACATACCAAGCTGGAATTTCCATAAAAATGGTCTTGAGTCCGATTTTTTCATCTGGTGATGATAATCGATCAAATTATCGTAGAGGCTCGCGTCGCAGGTGATGTCGGCTCTGACCAGCCTGAAGAGAATCCAAGAGGGTATTTTCACAAACTCATTCCCTCTCTCGCCATAAATTTTGAAGAGTTCTCTTGCTCTACCAAAGGCTTTCATGGCCGCATCGAGACTTGCATCCTCTGCCCAGTCGTAGTGCGCTTCAACGAGACAGGCAAGCAGGGGCGAGACCCAACACAGGCGCTGATACTCGCTATCGAAGTCAGAGACGCTTGTAAGATCAGCTGCTGCGGGAATCTCGCCCTTTATCCATTCCCAAAGATACTCTTCAAGACCTTGGGCCAGCAAGAACCAGCAAAGATCTGGGCCAATCCTGGCTTGGCCCGTGTGAAGAAAGGCTCCGGGATCTGAGCCATATTCCGTCCACAACCATAGCAGGATCTTGCGACCTGCGTCTGTCTTCGCAGCTGCCTCACGTCTTACTCCCATGGGTAGAGGCATCAGCTGTGCCTTCAAGTGTTCCAAACATGTTCGCGCCTGGTCGATTGTCGCCGCGCCGTGTTTCGCCAATGTCTCGAATTCGGTAAGAGTGATTGGAGGTGTGAGGGTATTTCCAGTCTGATTCGAGTTTATTAAAAGTCTCTGAGATGGAGCTTGATGTGTATCTAAGGCTTCGCGAGGTTCCCCAATGAACCGGGGGTGTGCAGATAGTACATGTCTGTAGCCAGACTGGTATCTAGCGAGGCTCCTGAAGCATCGCAACGACGTTCTGGCGAGCATAGGCGCACAGAGAAGATGGAGAATCAGAACTGTGAGGGGAGGGAAGGGGAGAGGAGAGCAATGCGAAAGCTCAAGCCCGTCAGACAAGGTTTTCCGGCTCGGGAAGATCCGCAGAGCCTCACGAACATATATATACAGGTCTTTCTTATTCTTCCTCTTCTTCATGAGCTCGGTGTTGCTCGGCACCACATGGCTGAGATCGAATTCTGGCAAGTTCAAGGGGAAGTCCACCGTGGTGAGCATAAGAGCGAGCAGCAGATACCATCCGATGATCATGACCACGAAACCGTTCAGGAAGCGCCGGCCTGAGGTGGATTACTTAGCGAGATAAAGCTACACTTCTGGTACCTGTCCAGAGCTTACCAGCTGCAAATTGTGCCCAACGACCATCTTTCCAGCTTCTGTGACGCACCAATAGCTGGCAGACACCAGGATGAACGTCAGAGCCAGGAAGAAGAACGCCAGCGTAAACAGTCAGTTCACTCTCAACGCACAGATTGTGCAGTAGATGGTGAAAATACCCATCATCAGGTTCCAGAAAGCGAGACCTGACAAGAACGCTGGTGCCTCGAGTCCTCCAGATGGGTCGCTCGGGTCTGGTGCATACGCAAGGTATGCGGCGAAGCTTGGCGTGATTGTCGCGCCATACGACAAGAAGTACCCTCCATAAACCCCGAAAAAGACAGCTGGAAACGTGTTTCCTAAGATGAACTCAAGAATCATGGCGATGATGGCCAGGAGACCACCGGAGAAATAGTATGTTCCGACTGTCGCCGCGCCATTGCCCGTGTACCCTCTCCACCCAAGAAGCGAGAAGATGATCGGGCAGTACGCAATGAGAAAGCCACCGAGGCCGATTGGGGTTGGATTTCTGCGTTTTCAACAGGTTCCGCTGGTACTAATGCTTTGTAGACTCTTACCCTAGCGTTCTTCCAAGGCCTCCTGAGACTTTGTTCTGTGGCGCAAGATACATTCGCTCGAACATCTCAGGCGTGATGGTAATGCTACCCTGTGTCTGGACCTGCTCGAGGGTCGGCATCATGTTTGCGGTGTGGTCGTGGCCGTTAGCTGTGTAGTCAATGTCCTCTGACTTCTCTTTCGAGACCGACATTTCGACTGAGATGAATTAGAAGATGATGTGATTCTTTCTTTAGGACAGCACTTCAAGCGAACCGAAATTAGGAGACAGCCACACGAAGAGGGCACGCGAGGGTCTTACTACGGGCATACATTGATCGACATTGTCACAACGAATCTTTCTCTTTCTGCGCGGCCCAGCTCAGGCCGAGGAGGAGTACTGTCGATCTCGTCAACAGCGTCGTCTATAACACCAGCTGTACTACCAGAAGAGGTAAGCAGCTGTCCATTCGCCATACCTAAAGTGAATGAAGCCGGATCGACATCGCGGAGGAAGTGGAGGAGGCTTCCATTCGGCAGAGACGGCAAAACCTTCAACCTCACGTCACTGCATCGAGAGGTCTGCACCGCCTTCATGCACCGACCACCGCTTCTCATCGCCGATAATACTATGCAGCTTTCAAGGCGCCGCAGACGCAATGTCCCTGGAATGCCTGATGAGCACGTTGCCGTTACACTCATGTCTCTATCACAAGGTGATAGTTTCCAGCTGCTGCGACGGTCAATTCACTATTGCAGAAGATATGAATCCTGTCACCTGGCCCGCGTCTCGTTGCGTCGAATATGCAGTGATACATTGATTCTGATTTCAGACATGCAGACTTTACGATAGAAAGAAACCTCAAAAAATGGAAGCTGGACAGTTATTTTCATGCGCAGAGCTGCGCGATGAGGATGATCACGAAGGCTTGGGATCACGCTCGCGATGTGTGTTCGTCTTTACATCCTGCAGTCTCGATGCGGACCCACTACGCGGAATACCAGGACAACTGTTTGCAATTCAGAGCTTCCACTATCATTGTCGCAGGTGAAATGCAAACATTCTGCGACAATAGGCTCCCAAAATTTGGCCGTAATTGGGCTGGAAAGCTCTACAGATGCTTGGCTGGCATTCTATTCACTCAGAGCCTTTGCATGTGATTGTTCTGCATGTGTCAGAATCAGAAGCGGGCCTGCTGCCTAAAATTCAGGAGTCCTTCACTTTTCTTCACATGCTAATCACTAAAATCTAGATTCAACCTATATCAGAATCTCGACATCTATACATCAAGCTTCGACTCCTGCACGACATCCAGCAGCCAGCATCGACCCGACACTGCCCTTGAGCACATAACATCCCATCTACTTCGAGGAAATCGTACGAACATTTCGAAACATGGCTCTGGATTACGATCGTAGAGAGCAAGCCCACGTAAAACTTCAACTCAATATTCAGTTCGTGCTCATCGGAGCTAGATCACAAAGGGCTGAAGCAGGGCAAATAAAGTACCTTCTCGACCGCTTGTTTTCAGCGCCTTACGTCGGCCCGTGCTCTATTCCAGGGTGCCAAGCACAGCATACATATCGGCTACGATTCTCTCGCGATGCTGGCGAGTCAAAGGCCTGGACAGTGACACCTCGACCCGGGCCATGGAAGCAGGATGTAGGCTTCGCAATGCTCGGTATAGATGGGAGCAACTACAAAGTCTATGCGCCAGAGCTGCGGTCACCTAGGTTTTCGACTGAGCGGCCGACGTGGTGGGCAAAAGCCAAGCGAGATGGTAGAGGAACGAATCCTGATCACCGACGCTACTACACGCCAGAGTGGACCATTGCATTCGCTTTCAATCGCATTCGAAGCATCAACGCCACGCCTGGAATTTATGGACTTTTCGCTGCGTTTGTCAATGACCAGTGCAACTACTACATCACCATCCACTCGCAGCCTGGCGACAATAGACTCCCGCTTCGTGCATATCAGAACATCCTGAAGACAACGATACTTCAGGAGCGCAACCTCGATTCCATCAAGACACACCCCTCCATTGGCACCGGACCACTTGATGTCCTTCAAGCCATCAACGCAATCGACACAATTCGCACATACCGCGACCTGCGCGCTTTCTCAGCCGTGCATCTTCCCGGCCTCGCAGCAGAAATCCTCCCATCAACATCTACCCGCTTCCACGCCGTTAAATTCGCCTACTCCGGAACCCTCGATGACGACGAGATCACCACCCACATCCGTCTAACCACCTCCATCATCAAATGGTGCCACAACACCCCATCTCAAGATCTCGACTTCTTCCTCCGAAGCAAATGGCCAGACATGACCTACACTTTCCTCGACTTCCTCCTAGACATCCGAGCCCATCCTCGAGTCTATAAATACTTCGCCAATCAACTTGGCTACGCCAGTAGAGGCGAAAGTTACGCCTTGCAGATCTACCAACGTACCATGAGCCAAGTCTCGCAGTACAGTCCGCTCTGGAGCATAGTCGATCACTGGGCCAAGACGAAAGTGATTGGAGCAGATTGGACGACTATCTCGATCGCGATCCTGGAGAAGATGAGTAGAGGAGAGTATGGATGGTTTGCGGCTGATGTTCCTTGCGAGGGAATCGAAGGTGGATGTGTTACGTGGAATGGCGTGTTTGCGAGGTTCGCGGAGGGGATTCCGTTGGGAGGGTGGGAGGGTGGAGTGCCGATGTTTGGGCCTGCTGTTACGAGAGTTGGATGGCTAGCTCAAGAAATGGATGGGGAGAGTGAGGCTGTGACAAAGGTTGTTGAGAATGGAGAGAAGAGAGCTGATTCCGTGATGGGGTTGAAAGCTTTGGACGCCATTGAGGAGGAGAGTGGTGAGGAGGACTCAGACGAGAACTGGGGTGAGAACTAGTAGTACGTAATCGAGTCGTTGATAGATAAAAATTCGCTGTATTCCCACGTGGTCCACTGAATCCAAGCTCTCTGCAACAACTCCATTTCTATCGATACTACTGGAACTTCGAAACTCCAAGCAGTAGCTTTGATTGATACTGTGAGCTATAGAAATGATACCATGGAAAGTACCTGATGACATGCAGACACCGCGTAGCTTCGATGTTTTGCCGCGACCCATACTCTCCAGCTCAAAGGCGCTGCTCTCGGTCCAGCAACGCTATTTGGAGAGGTATTGAGTGAGGAAACGCCCTGTCACCTGAGTAGACATCCAGATATCGGAGAGCTTCGCCATTGTGCTGATGATCTTGCTCTCCAGCTCGAATGCGATCTCTTCAGTCAATTGACGCACTCTAGAGATAGAGATGAAGTGAGGAGGCATAATGTCACTCGATGTGAGATCCATAGTTACTCACTTGAAACCCGAACCTCGCGCAAGTCCGTCATTGTCAATCGTGGTCAATATGGTCCTCGAAAGCTCCCGTCCTTCCCTACAAACATCCGCTGGGACCCTCGCACGATTATAAAAACAGTCCGTCAACGGAGGAGCTTCCCCCTATTGCTCAATATAAATCACACAAGGATCTTTCCGGGTGCGCTTTGCCATAGATCTGGGAAGATATTCCAGGTGTGTAGCGCCTTTTGAATGCAACTTATTTTCTCCGAAGAAATTATGGTGAACTTTAGATCTGGAGCTGAAGAGGTGTGATTCATCGCCATGTAGTCCCCCAACGCCTCGTGTGGATGGAGTAAATGAGCATGAGGATTGGTCGACGACAAGACTGCCTCGCAAAGGAGGTGGTTCTGTACTTGGTTGTACTCAACTCTGCATATGTAAGCAGTGTATTCGTAGCTCAGTTGAAGCCACCACTAACAAGCACGATCATCGCACGCCTGTATCGAGTCATTAGCAAAACACCACCCATACCACGGAAAGAAGCACTTACACAAACAACGTCAGATTCAAACAAACAGTCTCAGCACCGGACCTTCCATTACCACCACTGCCAGAACCGGGAATTTTCGTGCTTCCCACCCCAGAGCTCGTCGAAGTCCCCTCACCAGTAGAATTGGAATGCGAAGCCCCATTAGCGTTCATCGTCGCCTCATTCGTCAAATCCGTCTGCAAACATCCCACCGGCATACCCGTCACAGAATCATTCACGTAGTATCGAAAACAAGCCATCAAGTCGTTCGTCGTATAAACCCCAGCCGGAATCCGATCCAAAACAGTATCCGGAGCAATCTGTTCCGAGTTCAAAGCAATCGCGCCCGCACTGGCGGGACAAAAGCTCGCTTCTCCAGAACTACACGGGTCTTCTTTGAGATCATAGTATGTTGTGGAATTCACGGCGATGATGTATGAAATGGTCACGTTTCCGGTGTATGTGTTTGTTGCTTGGAGGGCGTAGGCCAGAGTGTTGTTGTCGGGTGTTAAGGATGCGGCGAAGTAGGTTGCTGAAAGAGAGCTGTTGGAGAGATCTGGGCAGGTGCTGAAAGAGTTTTCGATGGAGTAGAGAGCGCGTTGGGCGGTTGCGAGAGCGGCGCTGGTGAGGACGGCCAAGGCCCGGATGGAAGGGGCCATATCATAATGAATTCGGGAATTTCAGTACTTGGCCCGAGTTTTTTGAAGTGTGGAGGTCAGTCGAACGCCGAGTGTGGAGCGAGCATTGTTTTATTAGACGAGATGTGGCAAGGGGATGTCACCGAAGCGCGAAGGATTCAGTGTTCTGACGCCGCGGGCAGTTGGAAACGGGAAGTGCTGCTCTGGTGGCGCTGTATCCAGCATCTTGCCTAATAGACCACGCCCCGTCTCTTTGATCATCGGCTGAAAAGTCATTCTTGCGTTTCACTTTGACAGTCTTGCCCAATAGGCGAATCGTGATCAAATTCATTACTTGTCAAAAAGAATTTCATTGTGCGCAAACCTATGCCCGCATACTTGAATATCTTCAGACATGTCCTCTTTCAATTATTCTGTCGATATACCACTCACCTGTTACTTCTCACAACATACTCCTGTACCTCCCACCCTCACTCTCAAGCTTGACATCCAAAAAATCCATCACCTGTCCAATATGATCTACACCCCAAAACCCTTCCTTCTGTCCCTTCTCATTCTCCGCCACAAACCAAGGCAGTCCAAAGCACCCCTCCTTCAAGGCCTCATCACTGTTCTCCCTCAAAGCCTTCTTCGCCTCATCACCCTTCATACCCTTCAGAATATCCTTGACCTCTGCTTCTGAAAACTTCGTTTTCAAAGTCTCCTCAATAGTGCCCGTATCATTGATCTTCTTGCTCTTGACCCAGAATGCTTCGTATAGTGCGTCGATGCCTTTGATGAGATCTTCTTGGCTCTTGTTGTAGAGGTAGCACAGAGCTCGTTGAGCGTTGACTGTGGGTTGAGGAAAAGGTTCAGGCATGGAGTCTGAGATGGGAACGCCGAAGGTTTTGGCCCAACGGACTCGTTCTTGACCGATCCATTTGTCTTTATTCTTGATGTTGATCGGCGGGGTGTTGCCTGTAGATTGCATTATGCCACCGAGGAGGATGGGGACATATTTGATTTGGATGGAGGAGAAGGCGCGGGAGTTCTGTGTATTGCTTTGTTAGTCCTCATGGCGAGCATGTTATTGAGCTGCTGGACGATGATTCTTCTTGTAGGTGGAATGAGAAGAGTATGCAGGATGCACTGTTGTGTCCACAAAAAGCACGCAATGCCGGAAGACGTACCCTAGTCAGCCAATACGCAATGTAAGCGAATGGCGACACGATGTCCACGTATAAAGTGATCGACTTCCCCATCTTTGCGAATTCCTTGCAGTATATTCAAATCCTTGTTTGCGAGTAAGTATCTAGACGTCTTCGCGCCCATGAATGCATTGTAGTGACGTTGGAAGGGCTGGTATGTCACTGTGTCCTGGACCTCGGCAGTCGGCTTTAGGCGGAGATAGCTTCACTCTCCATCAAAACCTCAACTTCTTCCCGCCATGCGTCTCGCTCGACATTCGATACTCAACCTTAACACCCTGTGACCTCGCCCAGTCAACAGCATCTCTGCCCAGGTAGTGACAGTCATTCAAGATGAGCTCCTTGACGTGGCCAAGACATACTATATCTTTCACGCCGGCGCCCGTGATCTTGGTGCCACTAACGTTCAGCGACCGAAGCTGCTTGAAGTCTTTGACGATGTAGTAAATCATTGCATCATCCAGAGGTAGGCAGTCGGTAATAGCCAAAGATTCCAGTTCCTTAGTCCGTTCAGTGAACAATGAATATCCTGCTGCCGGGCCAACATCTGGATTCCTGAGTGAAAGCGCTCGCATCTTCAATTGCGGTGCATTCATCTCGGACGGCTCAGGTCGAGCCGAAAGCTGATCAAAGATATATGGAAGACCTGTCGAGGGGACATCCAGATGGAATTTTTCGAGGCGAGGGAGATCTACCAGACGCAGCTGGTTTGCAGAATCTGGAGCAACCTCGTCGTCGGGCCAGAATCCACTTCGACGATTGCGATTAGTGGAGATGCGTAACACGCGAACAGACGGTGGGAGGAGCAGCTTCCTAGCTCCGCACCAATCAATGTGGATCTCGACATGCTGAAGATTGACGCTTTCTCGCAAATCCAACCAAGGGAAGATTCCTCCGAGTTCATCCGACACAGGTCTGGCACTCCAGAGCCCGAGGTGCTCTAAGAGTGGCATGTGGGAAATGAATTCCTTGAAGCCCAAGCCTAGTTGCGCCAGCATCCCAGCCGCAATATGGAGGGATCTCAGCAGAGGCAGGTGGATGGGCGCCCAGTCAGAAAATGGAAACACCTTCATGTAGTGGCAGTGCAGTACCTCTATTGTGCTCCTGCATTGCTGTACTGCGGCCCTCAATGTAGCTTCTGATATATCCGTGCCCTTCAATATGCGTAACTCTTTCAATTTCGAGGCATTTTCTAGATCTTCGACCAGATTTTGACTTTGAAGCCCAGTCTCCATCAGTGTCAGCCGTTCGAGCGGGCAGTGCTTCGCCAATGCTTTCAGCACTTTATCGAAGTCGAAGTGCCTGTTTAGCGTCGCGGCTGTCACTTTGCTCTTGCCTGTGTTGATTGCTGTGCTAACAAAGCGCGCTGGAACTCTCGCGCGCGCCTTGCTGAAGTCCAGATGCTGCCAAAGTATTGGCTCTGATCGGATGAACTTTTGCCATTCCTTACTCACGCGGCATATCGCTATTCGCTGTCTGAAATTGAGGTACTCAAGAACTGCCGTCGCCAGTTCTCGCGGCAAGACCGTGAGCGGATCGACACTATTCCTCGGCGCAAGTTGGCCCTGCATATGATCGTGCATCTTCTTCAACTGCTCGTAGCCTTGTCCGACGTGTCGCACCTTCTTCAGGCCATGCGCGTAAATCTCCAAGGCCACTTTCGGTTTCTGCATCTTCACAAGCACTCTTCCAGCGCGGAGGTATCCGGTAGGATCTTCGCCTCCCGTCTGGATCGCTTTCTTTGCATCTTGAAGCGCAGACTGGAAGTTGAGCAGTTTCTCGTGAGTCGAGGCTCGATAGTCGTAGAGCTGTACAGTTTGTTGTCTGCCCAGTGCACGATCAAAATATTGGAGTGCTTTCGAGTAGTCGCCATCTTTGTATGCTCGCCGACCTTGGGTCTGAAGGTCGGTTACTGACATCCTGTCAAGAAAAGCAACGCGAGGGGAATAATGTTGTAAGAAAGGAACGCGTGAACATTGGAAGACGGGACGGGGTGTAGTGCAGCCGCGAAGGTGGGGCGCTGAATCTGTTAAGCAAACATGAATCAAATTGTGATTGAACAGCCCCGCCTACCAACATTCACTTACCCGCCACGCAGACTATGATACATTACAATACGATCTCATCTCATTCTCATTCAAACGGAGGATGCTCGGCGATACTTCTTACACTGTGGGTTTTTAATACCTTCCCCCTTCGACCTCTCTCCACATCGAGAGCATTCGAGAGATTCTGATTGGAATGAATCCTCCACCGTTGGATTAACCAGCATATCCGCATTCTGACTTGAGTACTCACCTCACCACCCACAATGGCGCACATCCGTCTCTACAAGCCCACAGATCTCGGACCTTGCATCCAGATCTTCAAAAAAACAGCCGACTCATCCCTCAACACCCCCAACCTCCTAACTCTCGGTTCCTACCTCTGGTGTCGACCCTACCTCAAACTCTCCCCCCAAACATCTTTCATCCTGGACAACGGATCCGGAAAAGCGGTAGGCTACTGCATAGGAACCGCAAACACACGATCCTTCGCGCGAAAATGGAGAAAAGAATATCTTCCTTATTTAGCTGAAACGAAAGATGATCATGATCCAGTCATCTTCTCACCTCCGGAAGAAGCAGAAGGTCGTGAATCTGATCTCCTAGGGTCTCTCTGGACGAATATTGATGAGGGCATGAATTCGAGCATACCAGGTTTATGGGAAGCTTTTCCCGGGCATTTGCATATTGATATTTTGTCTGAGTTTCAAGGACAGGGGTGGGGTGGGAAGATGATTGAGACGTTATTGGAAACTCTGAAGGACGAGGGTTGTATTGGTGTGCATATGGGTGTTGTGGCGAGTAATCATAGGGCATTGAGGTTTTATGAGAGGTTGGGGTTTGAGAGATGTAAAGGTGTCAGTGAGGGTGGAGAGGGCGGGAGGAAGGGTGGTGCTGTGATTATGGTGAAAGAATTATAAGAGACATTGATTGCTATCTATTGAGGGCGCAATTCCTGGCTTGGGCCGTCGTCTCAACTGCTTTCTTTGCAGGAGTCTTACGAGCTTCCTATGCTGCTGCTTTGGCAATAGCTGGGGTACACGGGTCAACAAAACTCGAAGTTCCGGCTTGACAGGCGGATCTTTCATAGAATCGACACGTTGAGAACACAGCCCAAGCGAACCGCGCAATCGAGAGCTGTCTCGTCGAAATTTTCGCACATGTTGATATCAATATCGGATACCTGCAGCACTAGCCTCAATGGGGCCGTGCTCGAGACGTCGACAGCGCAGTGGGAGCTTTCATCAGCACGAGCATCCACGTGTAATGCTGACTCGCGCTCATCATTGCGCATTTCATAGACAAGCTCAGGTCGTTTGAGCAAGATGCTTTGTCGTATTCATGTCCATATTTTCGGCGGCATAGTGCAGAGCAGTCGCACCCGTCGGACTTTGCGTATTAAGTTTGGTGTCTGCTCTTCCCAGAAGAACTTCGACAGCACATAAATTCCTGCGTTGTGCGGCTATATACAGCGGCGTCCATCCATGGGTGTTCATTACATTTACGTCGACGTTGGGTTCCAGAAAAGAGTCACGCAGTGGTCGAGGAAGGACAGCTGGATGTAGCGCAGTACAACCAACATCATCTGAAGCATGTAATTTTGGGATCTTGTACGCTCGCTCTGGCTGAAGGCTTCTGACGCGAGATGTAGTGGAGTTTGCTGTCTGCAGTCGCGAGCGTTGGGATCGATGTCCCCACTCTGCAGCAGACTTCGTACAATGGTGACATGGCCTCCTTGGCAAGCGAGATGGAGCGGCGATGCACCGTTGCTGCAGCAAACGGAAGTGCTGTGAGACCGTTTTCGTCGGTGTTCCTAAATTTCATGTGCAAATCTTGCCGCGCCGCATCAGTCAAATGGGCCAACAACATGGCTGAAGGCCAAGTGGAGAGCTCCTGGTTTACTAGGGTCGAAACCCGACCGCAACAGATTGCCCAGGATACGACAGCGCTGGTAGTAGAGTTCTTCCAAAGAGCTTGGCGAAACGTGAGTATATTGTGTCTCCAGCACAAGTGCAATCGGATTGCGCGGGCCTCAATCATAGTCAGGTGTGACCGGCTCGTACTCGTGGCCCATCAGTCCAAGCAGGGCATACACTCTATCGAGAGGATTCTCGCAGTTCAGTTTGCGGCAGCCAATAATGTGGTTCGTAAGTCTAGCTTTCGACCTGAAGAGCGCAATTTGCTCCCTCATAATAGATGCAACGGACTCAATGTTCATGCTATCTTTGCGAAGATTCACCATTCTGCGAGCACCTAGAGCTGTATGGGCATTGCTCTGCTCGACAATCCCAAGAATAGATTCAAAGGTCTGCCAGGGTAGCAACGCGGCGCCACACAAGATATATATCACACTCTGGTGCCAGAGCGATTTCCTGCACGACCCAGAGCTGTGCGTATGCATGTCGGTGTCGACTCGCGGTTGCATGTATCTCTGGCTGTTCTACATAACGGTCCTTGCGATCGACGTCGTGCTTTGTGCCTCCATGGCTTTTCAAAGGCGCACTGGCTTCATATGGTGCTCAGGCGGAGCATGGCTTTCGTTCGAGTAGAGACAATGTTTGCGCGTGTTGAGAGTCGCCGAACAGTGACGCACCTTGGGCTTGGCATCGAGCCCACCTCATCTGCTTTCTTCAATCGTCACTCGTCGCTGCAACAGACTATCACGGCCTCGACACAACTCTTGAAGCCACTCTTCGCTTGTCACGCCGACGCTTAAGGTGAAGCTTTGGGCTATTGTGTGACTGTTTTTGCGATACATTGGCCTCTGCAAGTGAAGTACTTCGAGCGTACTACATATCGGACTTAACAGCCCGATACATAGAGGCATTGCAGCCTACATCTGCGGACACAGTCATCGGGGCGCCAAGAATTTCCGCAGCGTTCTTCTCTGCGTAGCATGGGTAGATGCCGCCAGAAGCGTCATCTTGGAATTGTACATTGCAAACAGGATCGTCTCTCTTGACAAGCGCAGAGCAACCGGTAGTCGGCAAAGCGTTGACAGCAGCAATGAGGCTGCCAGCCATGGCGATGTTTCCGAACGAGCGCATGATGATGACTAGGCAGGGTCAAAAGGTAAATTGGCGTTGGTCCTGAAGCTGCTGCTGTTGGAGTTGCCGAAGAAAAGGTATCGAGACTTCTGTCCCTGTGTACTTATACCTTCAGCTCCAACGCTCATGAGAGCATTGATGGCATCGACACATGGTAGCCTTGTTGTGAGTTCCGTGCCCTCTAAAGTCGTCTTGCCTATGAGACATTCGTTTATACCATAGAGGGAGGGTTACTCTCGATCCATGCGGCTGTGACCATTGCTCCTCGACAACAGTACGATATCTCAGGACTGGACGGTGTCGTTACCAGTCAGCATAGGTAAAGCTCGATACTCCGATATGGTCAAAAGTGTTTTGGACTATTGTTGTGATACTGCGAGCTGCGGCAAGGCGAGAAGGATCTTGACGCCATGAAAATAGCATGATAGCAGGTGGTATGGCTCAGCCTGAACAGATGAGTTAGCAGCCATTCTGTACGGCATCAGGACAGATTTGCTCATGATCGGCGATGTGCGTACCGACGCAATGCATGCAGTTGTGGTACTTGCGAATATCGCAGCGTTTGTCGCTCCCCGGATGGTGGCATTGACGATCTCTTCTTCCACAAATACACATGCTTAGGCTTAGCGTTCCCGTTGATGAGAGCTTTTCGAGCCATGTATTAGATCCTCCCAACTTGTATTAGAGTGAAGTTAGCAGCCACCAACGAAGTGGTTGCATTTCACAAGGCCACTGAGTAGTGATTGGCATCAGCTTAGGCAATGCCAGTAGACACTTCAAGCAGCTGACCTCATGCGACACGTGTTTGCAACTTTGCACATCAGCTCGGCATAGGCCAATGTGCGAACTGTCTTGTTGTTGGCGAAGCTCGCTTCTGCAACGTGCTTGCCGTATGATGCCTGCGTGAATAGAGTGTGGAAGTGCCTGCACAACGCCCCCAATTATGGAGATCCGCTTGGCGTTGTAGGGCAGATCGAACACAGGCGCAAATTTGAAGGTGATGTCCGCGTCCGTAAAGGCATTCGTGAACGACCAGCCCGAAAACTCAACTACAAGTATTGTGCACTAACACGCGTCGTAGGCTTCGCAAACGGCCATGCTCCGTGGCCTAAGCGGATGGGATGATTTGCTTCCAGACCTGAGCTGATGCAAAGTATTGGTCGTATTGGTCGTCAGAGGGGACTCTGAGGCTGGCGTCTGGGCGCCTTGCTAGCCACAATGCTGGGAGTCATCCTCTCAATCCAAGCAGCGTCTTCGGATCGGCCCGCTCTATAGAGAAGCAGGCGTGTACGCTCGAGCGTTTTTTCGAGGCGATTGCAATGTACCCAGACATTTTGCATGGCCTTGGCAATGCTGTCAGGAGTGCCGCCTTCGCAGTGCTTCCGGAAAAAGTCGCAGGCAAGGTCGGCCTTGGGATTTCGAGGATGAGTCAGATACAGCGATGCCAGAGAAAATTCTGTCATTGTGGGACATCTCCGTGAAGTGGTCCGAAAAGTGATGTACCTGTCGTACAATACTGGATCGGTGTTGCCGTGCCAAGGTGTGGCGAGCTCCTGGTCAAGAAGAATACAGGAAGGATATGCAGACGCAAGAGCAAAATTAGTTAGGTATTTCTTCCGTGACCTATGCTCTTGGCGGAGGTTCCATATGTCGAAAAAGCATCGAAGTGCGCTATTAGCAGATGCATTGTTACTGCGAAGTAGGTGCGCAGCGACGATATTTCGCCATAAGGATGCACGCCACATAGTCTGTTCTTTGACATCTTCCCAGCCAATATCGTCGTGAACTTGCAGCCACTGAATCAGGAGATCCGACAGTCCTTCGGCAAGAGCCAAGTGGGAAAGGCATAAGCTGGCTTTGTGATCATGCAGCATCAGCGGGCGCCAAAGGTCTTCCCGGCTCCAAATGCGGTCGAGAACTATACGAGCCAAGTTTTCGCGCATTGCAGCCCTCCGAGCACGTCGTTGCAAATCGAAAAGGCGAGCCTTCTCAGCATGAAGGCAGACGCGGATGACTTCAAGCAGATCTTTGCCGTCAAGCGCAGATTTTTGAAGGAAATGAGCCGCGTCTACTCTGCCAGACCTGATATCATGGTATAGATTGGTAGAAGATGGCGACAAATCGCCGAAGACATCACGCAGGCGATTGTTAGGCCGTAAGACATGTCCTGGCCCAGCTTCGTCTTTCCAAGATGCCAGCTCTTCCCAATATCTGCGGACATGGTCCACTGCAGGCGTCTTTCTGTCTGCCTTACTATCAAGAAGGGCATTGTATGCTGGCCTCTCGTAACTGCTCGTGGCCAAATCGGGATTTGACATGAATGGTGATTTCGTCGATCGAGGGTGAGCCTGGTGACGGAATAATGATGTCGAGTTGCGAGAGATGAGGTGACGAGCTTGCTGAAGCCTCGTGCGCCATACCGTGCTGGCCATGGAGAGTGCAGGCGATGTGACTTTTCAGTGATGGTGAAGTACTGTAGAAATATGTACAGGCAGAAAGTTGAAACGCCAAACATGGGAAACGCGAACATGACTCGCGCGTCAAATTCATCATTCAAGCTCCGCCGACACGACACGACACGACACAATTAGAAAGCACATTCGACTATGGCTAAGCGACCGGCAGAGACACGGCTGGAGGATAGTATCACAGACTCGCCTGCATCGAAGAAAGCGCGCGTGCAGCATGTCGTCGACGAGGACCTCCCACCACCTCCACCTCCACCTCCACCTCCTCCGCCCGCGCCCGAATTAAGCAACGGCCACACCAACGGAACTAATGGCGACCAAAGCGGTGCGGACGCGAACGAGGAGGACGAAGAGGACGAAGAGGACGCCGACGCAGCACACACCAGACAGAATGCGCCAGCCGTGGGCTACTCTGACTTATATCTGGACACCATCTCAAGGACCCGCCTAGACTTCGACTTCGAAAAGCTATGCTCCATAACGCTGTCAAATATCAACGTCTACGCATGCTTGGTATGCGGCAAATACTTTACAGGGCGCGGCGCAAAGACACCAGCATATTTCCATGCATTAGAAGAGGCTCACCATGTCTACATCAACATGCAGACGAAGAAGGTTTACGTACTGCCAGAAGGATACGAGGTGAAGAACAAGAGCTTGGACGACATCAAATTCGTCGTCGATCCGAGATTCACTCCAGAAGAGGTAAAAGCTCTCGACAAAGAGCCAAAACCACAATGGGACTTGCTGGGAAGAAAATACATCCCGGGCTTCGTCGGCCTCAACAACATCAAAGCGAATGACTACCTCAATGTCGTCGTCCAAGCGTTATCTCACGTGGTCCCACTCCGCAACTTCCTCGTGCTTGAAGACCTCACCTCCAAATCAGAACTCATAAAACGCTTCAGCATAATGGTCCGAAAAATCTGGAACCCAAAGGCCTTCAAATCACACGTCTCCCCCCACGAACTGATCCAAGAAGTCTCTCTCCGCTCCGGCAAAAAATTCCTCCTCACACAACAAGCCGACCCAATCGACTTCCTAAGTTGGTTTCTCAACAACCTCCACCTCGCGCTCGGAGGAAGCAAAACCAAACCCAAATCATCCCTAATCCAAAAAATCTTCCAAGGCTCCCTACGCGTCGAATCCCAAGAAATCACCGCCCGAGCCGACGCAGGCGATCGTCTACGATTCGAAGACACAACCATAAAATCTCAAACATCTCCCTTCATGATCCTCACCTTGGACCTCCCACCCGCACCGCTCTTCCAGGACGACGTGGAAAAAAACATCATACCCCAAGTCTCTCTCACCACGGTATTGCAAAAATACAATGGCATAACAGCCCAAGAACGAATGAATACCCGAATGCGCTACCGACTCCTTCACCCTTTACCCCCTTTCCTCATCATGCACATAAAACGTTTCCAACCCAACAAATTCCTCGGATCGCAGCGAAATCCCACCATCGTCACCTTCAACCCAAAGACATTAGACGTTTCGCCGTACGTGGAACCTGATCCCAAAATCCATCCGATCGGTGAACCTATCATTTACGAATTGGTCGCGAATATCACGTACGAAGGCGTGAAAGTTCGAGACGATTCGGTAGAAGGCGAAGCTGAGAGGAAAGTCTGGAAAGTTCAAGTCAAGGAAGGAAGTGATAGTAATCAGTGGTGGGAAATGCAGGATTTGTTCGTGGACAAGGTGAATGCGGATTTGCTTGCGACCAAGGAGAGTTACATTATGGTTTGGAAGAGGGTGGGCAAGAATAAGGCGAAGTCATAATAATCAGCTTCTACGATTGAAAAAGAAATTTTCAAAAAACTCGTTTCGCTGCTCGAGCCATGCGACTCACAATTCTCTCTATTGCATGGTGATTTTCTGCCCGAAAAGCTCTGTGTCCCGACTACCTTATCTTATACAGCTCTGCACTCTACATCCGTCCTCCCCCTTCCTTAACCTTGGACCTCATCATTCCCGTTGTTCCTCAGATCGACACAAGAATCAAGAATTGAAAATTTTTTACATTCGTGCCGGGTATTCTATCGTTTGTCAAGATCTTCATCAGCTCAACAAAGATCACGCACGCAAGACCCGCGATCTCCTGTCCCATTGATATCTTCCTGTGTGATTCATCGATAGCTCGTATTTCAACGGTGTTTTGATGAAAAAAGTCCGAAGATCACGAAGCGCAGGCGTGATGAAGATGGGTAGATTCAGAGGACATGCACAGAAAGTAGTTTTTTCTTTTTTTTTTCGAGATGTTCGGGCAGGTGTGTGTGTGTGTTGGGGGAAAAACGCCATGGTTAGTGATGTGTTGCGCTGTGGATGGGAAAGTGGGCGGAAGGCAGGTGATGTGGACACTACTACACTCATCAAAATTTGGGGTAGGGAGGGTGGTAGCACAAGGTCGGAATGTGTCGTCGTGCGAGTTGAGTGCTTGCAGCAGGGTTTGACTTCATGACTAGAGAAGGAAGATGAGGAGAGTGAGTTCAGAACAGAAGTCGCTTTTGGATCGAGCTTTATCTATGTTCCTCTGTACCATGTATACAAAAAAAAATAATGGTCTTCAGTCGGGGCAAGGCCGACTCGCTCGATATCTATTCCAATCGAGCTTGTATATACAAGTTTCTTCATGAATCAAGAAAAGAAATTCCGTCAGTATAAATGACGAAAGTATGTTTACCCTCAAATCATCAAAGAGGGTCGATCAGTTGCCTTCCCCAAGGACTGATCATTGATTTGATTGGGTCGTGCGCTTACTCCTCGTCAAGAGCATTGATAGCCTCGTTAAGGGCGTTCTCAATGCTGTAGAGGGAAGAAGCAGCAATGGTGCAGTCACCGTCGGTCTCGTGGCAAGCCTCCTCAGATCGCTTGACGACCTCGGAGTCAATGACACCGCGCTCAGCAAGGTCGACGAAAGCGTGGATCTCCTCGTCATCGTCCTCGTCGAGCTCCGCCTGTCGGCGGCTCAATGGCTGGGAAGAGAGGAGCTCAGACTCGCGCTTGATGGCGTGGAAAGCCTTGTGGGCCTTGACGAGAGCAGCGCACTCGCCACCGGCAGAGTAGCACTCACGCTTGAAGTGGCTTGGGTCGTACTCGTTGATGGAGCGGACGATGTTCTCGATGTTGGTGGAGTCGACGTCACGCTTGCAGGCGGCACCTGGGACACCGCAGAAGGTCCATGCACCGAGTCTCTTCTTCTTGGCCTCAGCCTCAGCCTCACGCTTGCAGGCGGCACCTGGGACACCGCAGAAGGTCCATGCACCGAGACGCTTCTTGGCATCAGCATCAGCGTCACGCTTGCAAGCGGCACCTGGGACACCGCAGAAAGTCCATGCACCCAGTCTCTTCTTCTTCTTGGCCTCGGCGTCACGGGCCTCAAGGTCAGCGACGGCGCGCTCAGCGACATCACCGGTCTCGAGGAGACCACGGCGGGCCTTGTGGCAGGCAGCGCCTGGGACACCGCAGAAGGTCCATGCACCAAGTCTCTTCTTGGCCTCAGGATCGGCGTCGGCGAAAGCCTCGGCGATGGCGTCGGCAGATCGCTTCAGACGGTGGCAGGCGGCACCTGGAACACCGCAGAAGGTCCATGCACCGAGACGCTTCTTAGCATCAGCATCGGCGTCACGCTTGCAAGCGGCACCTGGGACACCGCAGAAAGTCCATGCACCGAGACGCTTCTTTGGCTCAGCGTTGGCCATTGGCTCGGCAACGGCGATGGCTTGGACCAGAGGTCCAGCGGCCAAGAGGAGAGCAGCGATTTCGAACTTCATGTTGAGGTTTGTTGTGTTGTTTTTGGTGTAGTGTAGGGTAGTATGGTCTGGGAAGACGTTTGCCTTATGACCTTGTCGTGTATTCGTAGTCGAATTGGGTAAAGAATGACTTTGGGGGTGAGTAGGAAAAAGTTCTGCAAACGGTATGATGAGGAAGACATATATAGACAGAGGTAGAGATCGAGAAGGTGGCAATAGACGTCTCAATGTGTTTCTCAATAGCGATGTTCAATAAAGGAGAACTTCACCTCGTCAGCCGAATGCCGGCCCGTGATCTGAGCCAGATGATGGACCAGCCCATCAATAAGGAAGTCTTTTGATGAGCATCAGGAGACTGACAATGAAACGTCTCGGCTCAGGCTGATATGGTGGAGGTGGCATTGTGGCACCGATGCCTGAAGACAGAGATGAATACCATACCATGGTCCGAGCGAGTGCGTGTCAGTCTAGATGAGCAGACAAGGCTGGTCTCCGGTCAGCCAGATGCTCACAAGTATTTCATGCAAAGCGCTCAGGCTGAGAGCTATGTTCGCGATTAGATGTCGATGCAGACATGCGCTGACTGCATCCAATCTCCTGCCATGTCCAGCGGCTTGGGTCGGTATTGCAGCCAGATGTCGTGCATTGTATGGGGTCACAATGGTCTCAGATCAATATCCACATCGCTTTGGTTGGATATGCGCCGCGTGGCAAGGCTGAAGGAAACCTGTTCGGAAATGGGTGTCAATAGGATGGTGGTTGGGAGATGTTATTGATACCCGGATTTGGTTAGCGTCGAATGTGAGTGAACTCGAGTCGAACTGTGAACACAGGTCGCGTGGCAGCCACTCTGCACGAGTTACAGCTTCAGCTTGTTGTCTTTTCAAATTCAGTGCGCCAAAGTGTGCACACAGCGAGTTGTTAATATGCATTGCTCGGCTCTGATGAAGCTGAGATTTGGAGACCGGACACGTTCTATTCAGCGATGGAGGAGGAGGAGTTGTCAGCGAGCTGCCTTCAAGTCTCCTGTCTTGTCGATCGGCTCCATGGACACCGGGTTGTAGAGGATACAGTAGATTGCCGGGGGGTAAGTGCTGTATGCGGGAATTGCCTGACCATATCAGCCTTTCGCAGCCTGTATTGTAGTGTATGGAAGGGCTGGTTCTTCATCCTAACAAGCGAAATGCTTGCCATGCATCCTCTCACCCCGATAAACCGATAAAGCTCATCAGTGTCGATGTTGGGATCAGAAGTGAAGTCGTCGGAAGTGGAAGGATGTTTATTTCTTGGCGCTCGTTCTATTCTAGTTCAAACTTCAGGTCCCTGCTGGGCGGAATCGCGAACGGCTGCGAACTCGGCCAAAACTCAATCTGTGGAGGGCAACAGCAACAGCGAAAGAGAGCATCGAGCCTTCGCCTTGTACAGCCCGAGCCTATACCAAGCCATCCGCCGATATGTTCTCCAGACGGGCCGTCCAGGTGCGCACCCTTTAAGCATATCGTGTACTCAAATGCGCTGACAATCTCCTCCTGCCAGGCCCTCCGCAGCAGTGCCTTCTCCGCCGCACAATGCCCGTCGGTCGCCGCACGATGTACGTGAAGGACAATGTCATACCAACGTAGCTATGGGGAATGCGCTTCTAATCATGCGCCACAGCATACGCGACCGTATCATCGGACATCTTCAAGCCAACCAAGTTCGGCGGCAAATACACAGTCACCTTGATCCCAGGTATGCGCCAGCAACAGCAAAAAGCTAGGATCTGACAACACTCATCACATACTGAACGAAGCTGCTAGGTGATGGTATTGGTGCTGAGGTTTCCGAGTCGGTCAAGGCCATCTTCAAGGCCGACAATGTGCCCGTCGAGTGGGAGCAGGTCGATGTGTCTGGTATGGAGACTGGCAGCAAGCACTCTGAGGAGCTCTTCCGCGAATCCCTCGCATCCCTCAAGCGCAACAAGCTTGGTCTGAAGGGTATCCTCCACACACCCGTCAGCCGATCCGGTCACCAGTCCTTCAACGTCGCTCTCCGACAAGAGCTCGACATCTACGCCTCCATCGTCCTCATCAAGAACATTCCCGGCTACGAAACTCGACACAAGAATGTCGACCTTTGCATTATCCGTGAAAACACAGAGGGAGAATACTCCGGCCTCGAGCACCAGTCAGTCAACGGTGTCGTTGAGTCACTCAAGATCATCACCCGCGCCAAGTCTGAGCGCATTGCCAAGTTCGCTTTCTCCTTCGCGCTTGCCAACAACCGCCGCAAGGTTACTTGTATCCACAAGGCCAACATCATGAAGCTCGCAGACGGCCTCTTCCGCAACACGGTGCGCAAGGTCGGTGAGGAATACCCAACAATTGAGACCAACGACATGATTGTCGACAACGCATCCATGCAATGTGTCTCTAAGCCACAACAATTCGACGTCATGGTCATGCCCAACCTTTACGGATCCATCATCTCCAACATTGGCGCAGGTCTAGTCGGTGGTCCCGGCATTGTACCAGGATGCAATATGGGACGCGAAGTCGCCGTTTTTGAACCTGGCTGCCGTCACGTCGGTCTCGATATTCAAGGCAAGGACCAGGCCAACCCAACTGCTCTTATCCTTTCTGGATCCATGATGTTGAGACATCTTGGACTTGACGACCACGCAAACAGAATTAGCAAGGCTGTATACGACGTTATTGCAGCCGGCAAGGTTCGAACACGAGATATGGGAGGCAGCGCCACAACACACCAGTTTACTCGCGCCATCTTGGACTCCATGGAGACACAATAGATACGTCAGCAGCATGAGATATCGAACAGCACTGGAGCGGCGTAGAGAGAGTACTGTCTTTGTTTGATATCCGTGTCTTTATACCAGAAATCGAAATGTACATTGGAAAGTTAGCCACTTCAGCAACAGGTGCACTTCACCTCCCCTCGCCTCAACCATCAACGTCTTTCACAATGCCTCCAAATATCATCCCGTTCTAACACCCAGCACCCAAACACCGCCTCATCCGACCTCATCACACCCCACCGCCTCATCGACCCATCCAAACTCCAACATATATGCTCGACCACATGTAATTTCTCCCTCACCAACCAGAACAAAAAAAAGGTTCTATGATACTGTACCAGAAAAAGTCCTTTCTCCGCATATGTGCCCAACTCATCTCACCTCATCTTAATCCCTTTAGCTCCCTGTCCAGACGAGGCGTTGGAGGTGGTATAGAGCGAAAGGGAAAGGGAAAGGGAAAGGGAAAGGGAAAGGGAAAGGGAAATTGTGGATACTATCTTCTATGTATACTCGAGTAAAAAAAACCTGTTTTCTTTTCTTGCGAATTTGAATGTGGTATGCGCTGTGAGTTGAAAAAGAGTAAGGAACGCTTCTGCCTTCTCAGCGGTATATGCGAGATTCGCGGCCTTCTCTACTAGTATGGTCTTGTAGCGTAAGAATGTAGGCGCGTGGTGCGAGACTCGAGACTCGTTGGTCTGACTTGACTTGATGTACCTGTCGGTTCTTTGAAGATGGTGTTATTGTTATTGTTTTGAAGTTGTTGTTGTTATGAAGGTGTAATCGGTAGGTCCAATTCACAACACCGACTCTCTACCCATACTCACCAAATCCTTCCCCTCAACACCCGGCAAATAAATCCTCAAAGCCTCAGTCCACTCCGCCTCCAAAATCCTACCATTCTCATGCCTCTCATTCTCCAAAAAAGAACCTTCTTCTCCTTCTCCCGCGCCCTCCCTCTCACTCCCCATCCGAATCTCCATAACAATATCAGCCATCAACGACACCTTCTTCCAACTAAGCGGAATATCAAGCGCATCACGACTCCCACCCTGCGCCTGGATGAGCCGCCTCATCGCCGGACGATGAACCTTTTGCGCCACGGTGCTGTCGCCGTGCAAACATTCGTAGAACGTCAGACATTCGATAGCGAGGATTAGAGCCGGGTCTTGAGTTCGTGTGGGGTCGCGCAGGGCTTGGAGGAGAGATGTGATTGTTGTGCTTTGGAGGTGGAAGATGAGGTCTGGAGAGGCGCGGGCTTTGAAATTTGGGGCGGCGGTTAGGAGGGCGCTGGTGTAGAGCGAGGGTTCCCTGAGGGAGGAGGATGAGAACCATTGAGAGGAAATTGGGGATTCTTCGGAGGGCTTGAGACCTAGGGCTTGGACGTGCGCGGGAATCATGGTTTGGTGGATGAAAGATTCTAGGGCGTGGAATGTGCTTTCGCAGGGAACCAGGACTTGGTTTGGGACGTTTGGGGGAAGACGTGGCGGTGGTGAGATGGCTGTCAAAGATCTGCTAATGGTGTTCGAGTTTGATGATGATGATGATGATGATGATGATGATGATGATGATGATGATGATGATCCTGTTCTGATGTCGTGCGGAGGACGTGGTGGCCGTGTTGTGCCATTCTTCCTTTGCTGCGGTCTTCTGTGATCTCCAATTGATGAAGCCTGGTGCTCGGTAGGATCTTGGTCTTCGGCAGCAGCTCTTTGCTCTGCTTCTCGCTTGAGGCGATGTTGTCGTTTGGTAATAAAGCTGCGTACAGTCTGACGATTCTTGCTAGATTTGAAGGCAGATGAGCTTTGGCAGCTGATGAATTCCATTGTTCGTTAAGCGGATCAGGACTTGGGAGGAGTTGGCCAGTCAACATGTTCTGGTTGTGTTCCCACTATAGCCAGTTATTCTTCTCCAGGACATCCGTTCTGTTAGTGTTCCAAAGCTGAATTCCCATAAATGGCAGCCTTTCTTGACGAGTAGGATGCGACTATTCTATGCCGACAGGACCGCTCGATGTCTCGAATATATTGATTAAAGATGGGTTCCTGAGGAAAATTGGGTTGACAAGGCAATCCAACCAGTATAAGCCAGTAAGCCACCTACATAGTTGCGGGCTCTCTTTACTTGTTAGTGGTCGAAACCTTATAGTAGAACCCAGAATAGTACTGCTCGGGCAGAACCTAAGTATGGTATGTCTGCCCGGTTTCTCCAAAGGTCGTATCACCGTAGGCAAGTGGCTGTATCCCAATGACGCAGAGCCTAAGTTCCGTGGTCCACGAGAGCAAAGAATGCCAACGCGGAGTCGGCAGAATACTCCGTCAGCCTCGTAGAATAGAACTAGCGGCAATCACAAGTCCTACGGATCTCAACATGTGGTATCTAAAGTCAAGGCGTCCATCCAGAATCCAGATCATATCGGAATGAGAAGAATGCATGAGCTGAGAAGAGAAGCCCCGACCAATTGGGTCGCGAGGGGGATATATCCGCCCGTCGATGCGTCTTCGTTCGTTGAAACAAGAAGACCTCACCCATGTCATATAGTCAGTTCGTAAAGTAGCGTTATTCACTGACAGGGCCATTTCTATCACGTAGATTTAATAAAAGCTACACTCTTTAGCCTTAGCACGACTTCTTAGTTAAAGATATAGTATTTATCTAATTTAGAGGGCTAAAGAGCTACTCATTATTTAGTAGATGTATCCTCTAGAATGCGGCTAATCTAGTTACCTAATAGGCAACGAAGTTTCGTAAAGAGCCCCTATCTTCGCATAGAAGATGCCATCTTTAAAGTTTAAATAAATCTCCAAAGGTAAAGAACAGCCTCGGTCATCGAGAGTACCCGCTATCCCTACAGAAGAATAAGGCAAGAGTTAAGACCTTTATTGTACATAGATAGCTTTAGTAGTCTATTTCCTAAATATATTTGTCTTAGTTAGTTAGTCAAACACGCACTTACTTTTTTTCGTTTTCAAGTTAATGAATAGTTTGCGGTTCTTAGTAAAAATTAAAATCTCCGTCCGTGCTAACCTGAAATATGCCCTGTTTGATGAAAAAAAAAAATCGTGCTTTATGAATATGTGGGTGATGACAGCCCGTCGATGCGACTTCGTCTCCGTCTTCTCACAGTTCGTTGTTGAAACAAGAAGACCTCACCCATTCCAGCTCCTAGGTAAAAAAAAATCCCCCTTCCAATCGAGACTAAAAAACTAACCATCTAGAACTACATATAGAAAAGCGACATGATCAAGATGTAAGAAGAAGAAAGCCCCGTTTCTAGCCTCATAAAGACTACATATAGTATACATATAATCGCCTCCGTGCAAGACATGTCCGAGTCGAGCACAGAAGTCCGAGAAGATTTACTGCCTGACTTCATGACATGTAACGATGAAACTATAGTGTTAGAGTCGTGAGGTTACCTTAAGCATATCGCTCCTGCAGCTTACAAGGCCTTACTTTGTCGTCTGAGTACCTCGAACCCTGCTGGGACTTCCAAAGTCAGGCACTACGGTCTCTGCGCTCCTCAATACGACTCGAGGAGAGCCATGAAACATTGAGAGAGGATATCGTAAGCTTTCATTACCTACTTCTCATTGCAGAGCTATTAGAGCCATTTCATGCGCTAAAAACAACCATCTCCCTAGAGCTACTTCTCGATCTTGCAGATGAGGTCCTGGGAGTCTACGGAGTCGCTCTCCTTCACGCTCAGGTCCTTGACCTTGCCGGAGTGCGGCGCACTGATCACCATCTCCATCTTCATAGCGCTAAGAATGGCGATAGGATCGCCCTTCTTGATCTCGTGTCCCTCCTGGACGCGGATCTCCACCACCATTCCAGCCATTGGGGAGCCGACCTGGCTGCTGTCGTTGATGTCAGCCTTGACACGGCTGGTGTTCTCCACCGAGGCGTGCTGGTCCTGGATCGTGGCGGAACGCATCTCTCCGTTGAGCTCGAAGAAGACTTCACGCTGGCCGGTCTGGTCACTAAGCGGACCGACAGCGAGGAGCTTGACGATGAGCGTCTTGCCCTTCTCCAGCTCGATGTGGAACTCCTCGCCAATCTCTGGCTTGTTGAGGAAGTACTTGGTTGGCAGCACTGAGAGATCGCCGAACTTCGAGGTCCACTTCTTGTAGTCGTCAAAGACCTTGGAGTACATGACGTAACTGGCGACGTCCGTCTCTGAGCAGCCACCGTAGTTCTCCTTCAGCTTGTTGCGGACCTTGTCGAAGTCAATTGGATCAAGGTAGTGGCCGGGACGCTTGTCCATCTTTCTCCTGCCGCGCAGAGCCTTGGAGCGCAGTGGTTCTGGGAAGCCGCCGTATGGCTGGCCCATCAGACCCTCGAAGAACTCCAGCACTGAGGACGGGAAGTCGAGCTGATCGGCCTTCTCCTCAACGCCCTTTGGATCGAGGTTGTTGGCCACCATGAACTGAGCAAGATCGCCGACGACCTTGGATGTTGGGGTGACCTTGACGATGTCGCCGAGGAGGTCGTTGGCCTGCTCGTATGCCTTCTTTGTCTGGGCCCACTGGGATCCGAGACCCTGCTGGGAAGCCTGGAAGATCAGGTTGGTGAGCTGGCCACCTGGAATCTCGTGCTCGTAGACTTCTGGGTCAGGGCCGGTGAGCCAAGCCTCAAATGGCGAGTAGAGCATGCGGATCTGTGCCCAATAGGAGTCGATGGCACGAAGGTGCTGAGCGTTGAGACCAGACTCGAAATCGCTGCCCTCGAGCGAAGCAACGAGTGCACCAATGCTTGGCTGGGAAGTGGTACCAGACATGGAGTCAGTAGCAGCATCAACAGCGTCGGCACCAGCCTGAGCGCACGCGACCATGGAGGCAACACCAGTTCCGGCAGAGTCGTGAGTGTGGACGTGGATTGGAAGGTCTGGGTACTTCTTGCGGATGGTGCCAATGAGAAGAGTGGCGGCTTTTGGCTTGAGAACACCAGCCATATCCTTGATACCTGTTGGACATGTCAGTAGACGTCTGCTATGCAGCTGTTGGCCTTCTTACCCAGAATGTGAGCGCCCATGTTGACGATGCGGTCAACGCACTTCATGTAGTACTCCAAGTTGTACTTCTTCTCGGGGTTCAGCATGTCACCAGAGTAGCACACGGTACCCTCAGCAACACCACCAGCCTTCAGGACGGCCTTGACACCGACTTCAAGCTGTTCCATGTCGTTCAATGCGTCGAAGACTCGGAAGATGTCCATACCATTCTTCTTTGCCTGCTCGCAGAAGTGGAAGATAGCGTTGTCGGGGAGCGATGAGTACGCGACGCCATTGGCACCACGCAGCAGCATCTGGAAAGGAATGTTGGGTACGAGCTTTCGCATCTTTCGCAGGCGGTCCCATGGATCCTCGTAGAGGAAGCGCATGGCCACGTCGAAAGTAGCGCCACCCCAGCACTCCAGAGCCCAAGCGTTGCTCAGAGCGTAGCTGGTCTCCCTAGCGATGTTGGTCAAATCTATTGTCCGCATTCTGGTAGCCAGCAACGACTGATGAGCGTCGCGCCAAGTTGTGTCCATGATCAAGCAGCCCTTGTTTGCTCTTACTGCCTTGGCGAAGGCATCTGGGCCCTGTTCCGTGATGATCTTCCTCCATCCCTTCTCGCACGGCTTGGTGGTGTCAATGAGCTTGCCGCTCTCGTCCTTGAGCTCGGGAATGATGGCGTCGCCCTTGAACTTGGACTCGCCGATTTGGCCAATGACTTGTGGGCCGTTGACGATGAGCTCGCCGAGGTAGCTGAGCAGTTTCTGGGCGCGGTTCTGACTGCCGATCAAATTGAAGAGCTCTGGAGTGTCGTCGATGAAGGTGGTCCAGCAGTTGCCGTCCACGAAGGTTGGGTGCGTGAGCAGTGAGGTCAAGAAAGGAATGTTGGTCTTGACGCCGCGGACACGGAACTCCACCAGTGCACGAATGACCTTTCTGCGGGCAATTTCGTAGGTGCTACCACGGCACGTGCACTTGACCAACATGGAGTCGTAGTATCTGCGAGAATTAAAGTCAGCACACGCTCCCGATTCGTGAGGAAGTGAATTGCGTTGCAGAAAGAACGCAGTGCCGCTGCTGATATGCTATGCGCTGAGCTGAGCGGTGACGAGCTCGCAAAGTGCACCTGTTGGCGCTCCGGGCTCTGACAACGCTGAGAGGAGCCAGGGACTCTAACGAGGCGCCTGGTTCACAGGCATTGGTGCGAGGGGACGAAGGGATACTTACGGAGTGATCACGGCTCCACTGAAGCCTACAAGCAGTCAGTAAATCGAGTTATTTCAGAAAAGTTAGAGAGTACTTGCCATTGCCTCCGTCTAGTCTCACTCCATTACCACCAGCGCTGCGATCTGGAGGACTCGTTAGCATCACTTTCACGGAAGCGCGAATGGTTCTACTCACAAACTTCGATCTTGCCAGTATCCGGGCTGAAGCCTTGCGCTGGGTCCTCGGTGGTGATACGGCACTGAATAGCAAAACCTCTAGTGGAAATGCGATCTTGGGTGAGACCGAGTTGCTCCAGCGAAGCACCGGCAGCGATCTGAATCTGAGCTGCAACAATGTCGATTCCGGTGATTTCTTCGGTGATTGTGTGCTCGACTTGGATGCGTGGGTTGATCTCAATGAAGTAATGTCTGTTCTCCTGGTCGACAAGGAACTCGGCGGTACCAGCGTTCCTGTAGCCGGCGCTCTTCGCGAGTCTGACGGCATCATTGAGGATAGCATCGCGTGTCTCGACTGGCAAGTCCTTGGCGGGTGCGATTTCGACGACTTTTTGGTGGCGACGTTGCACGGAGCAGTCACGCTCGTAAAGGTGGACGACATTACCGTAGTTGTCTCCGAGAAGCTGTACTTCAATGTGCTTTGGGCGGTAGAGGAACCGCTCAATGAAGACTGTGCCATTTCCGAAAGCGGACTTGGCCTCGGATGTAGCGCGCTCAAACGAGTCCTTGAGATCTTCTTGCTTCCACACAACACGCATACCTCGGCCACCTCCACCGAAGGCAGCCTTGATGATGATGGGGAAGCCATACTCGTCGGTAAAGGACTTGGCGTCCTCGAACTTGGCTACGGGACCTGGGGTGCCAGGGACGGTCGGGACGTTCGCCTTATGTGCGAGTGTGCGGGCTGAAACTTTGTCACCCAGGTCATTGATTGTTTGCGGCTTGGGACCGATCCAAATGATGCCCGCAGCTTCAACTGCCTTTGCGAATTCGTAGTTCTCAGACAGAAAGCCGTAACCCGGGTGGATCATGTTAACGCCTGTGGAATGAGGTTGAGTCAGTAATGGCAATGATGGATTATAAGCTTCAGAATTGCAGGTGAGGCATTTGGGGGTGGGTGATAAGCTGTGTACGTACCATGCTCCTTTGCGATCTTGATGATAGCGTCGCCAGCCAAGTAGGCGCCGACAGGTGTGAATTCGCCTCTCTTGCCAATGACATAAGCCTCGTCGGCCTTTTGTCTGTGCATGGAGAGACGGTCCTCGTGGCTGTACACGGCGACAGTCTGGAGGGACAGCTCATGTGCGGTTCTGAAGATGCGGATGGGGATTTCTCCTCTGTTTGCAACGAGGATCTTGCTCTCCTGCATTATCGAGCTATTAGCACGCAGGCGCGCGTGGACGGTGTTCGCATCTTGGTGGGTGTCGGCATCGGTGTGCGGTGTGCCAAAATCATGGTCTTCTTGCTTCTTGGAGTCAGACATGCTGGGCAGCTGTCTGGTGCAATTGCTACTCCAGCAAGTGCGGGCTCGCGTTTGTGTTCGTGTCAATGGCGGTTGTAAAGGAGGGGAGGAGGAGGGCAGGAAGATCAGATCAGTGCCCGTCGGTGGACTGTGGACTGGAGCGGAGGAGAATGAGAGGACTGACAGCCTTCTTCACTTTGAAGAAAGAAGCTCCCACTTCAGCGAGGCAGACGCAGGAAGCTATGACCTCAATGGTGCTGCCCTGGCACGCTAAGACTGGCTGGCCCGAGGATGAGACACGGGGATGCTAGAGTTCGTGCAGGCTCGGCAGTCGGTAGACCGTAGAGCAGAGATGGAAGCAGACTCGTCCCGGTCTGAGCTCGTGCGAGTGCCGAGTGCTTCGAGTGTCGACGACGGTTATCATATCCTCGGCGCAGGCAGCGTTGTCTTTGTCCCTTCGGTCATCATCACGGGCACACAGCAAACGCGGAGACTTCCCTTGGCTTGCCGCTGCTGGCCCTGGGCCCCGGCAACACACTTTACTTTTGCCAAACACCACCATCCCAACCACACAGCTGATCTAGATGGGAGTGGTCTCACCGACTGTCAGACGCTACTACAAGCCCACATCTGCTGGCGTGTCCTGTAACGAGACTCGCTCGCGGACAATCTCCCGCCTACCGCACGCAGGAACCAGGCTCGACGGAAGCACGCACGTGCAGCATCTGCTCATCAGAATTTTCCGCTGATGACAGCACCGAGCGACAGACGATTCGAAACTTTCGTTCTCCACGCTTTGAGCCTTTGAGAAAAGTGGTTCGAGTGGAGCCATCGAAACCTTAGCCTCCGCGATATGTCCGGACGACATCGCATGTTGACTGCTTTTTTTCCTCAGATAGCCTTATCATTCAAGCCTTGGCTAACACATGAGGCCCCAGTCATTCAGCTTCAGCCCCAGCGGCCTCGACGTGTATGGCGCTAGCACCATTCAAGGATATTGTAAACACCAATGGACACACATGATGCAATGGGCGACCTGTATCAGCAAGGAAATCGTTCTGGGCAAAGGCTAGAGCTGTCTGTATGAGGATACCTTAGGCAAAGAAAGATTAAGTAATGGACCTCCGAGACAAGGCTAAACCCTGAACCAGAACCCGCGGGATGCACATGCAGGATCGCGCATGCCAGATCCAAGAGTCCAAGGACGGATATATCGATATACATACTGCGGCCACCATAGAGGAAGAGACACGTCCAGGATATATCCCAGAGTCTGGCACATGTTGTCGTGCGTTGTGAGCGAAGCAATCATGATAAGATCGAGACTTCCAGTGCCAAGTCCTCAGCCAGGAAATATGGATCTCCAACGTCTCCATTGTCATTTCTTGGCGCAGTAAACTCTCAAGGCCGGTCCAGGAGAATATCCGTTTTGCTGGGAAGAAAGAGTATCTTGTGTTTTGCAATCCTCCCACTGAGTCTGTATCTGGGCTCGAGGCTGCGCAGCCACGTGAAAGATCTGCATATAGCAGCAGCTTTTCCAAGAAGCTCCGACAATGTATTGATGACTTTAGGCCATTACCATAGGCTCGCAGGCAATGGACAAGATCCGCATGGGAGGAATGGATCAAGATGGTATCCAGAAACTCCAGTCTCGCGAGTGCCCTTGCTCTTGCTTGCAATGCTTTGCTCCGGCCGCGATAGGCTCTGGCCTTGTCATCGTAGCATGCAGGAGCTTCTCGTGATACAGTGTGCTGCCACTCCAGCACGCCGTATTGGGGTACTGGTAGCCATGATCGAGTGTCGAGATGGCGGATGTCTGGCTCGAGCAAACACGAAGGTACGAGCTGATTCATCACAGCAAGCTCGAGTCGGAGCATATCCATCTTTCGAAAAGGAAATCGAGCATGTCTGTCTGTTCAATGGCGTATCCCTACCGCGGCAAGAGAACGTTGCAAGTCATGAGAGGAAGTGGTCAAGAGCTCAGCCTGAGGCGTCGGGAAGCGAGAAGCGAGAAGCGAGAAGCCGACTTCACGCGGTGTTATCAAGGCACTTTCTTACATGTAGTTGGCACCAGCTCCTCCTCCTCCTGCAGCATTCCGCTCGTGATTCCCAGCCCAGTGGAGCTTTCTTTTCCCGCTTGCAGATTATATCGCCACCGAACCGACATTTCGCTCCTCCTCCTCCTCCTCCCCACCCAACCATGTCCAAACTCCTTCACGAAGCCAATACAGACGTCTCCGCGTCCCGGCCCCTCCTCCTACAACAAGCAAGAAGCCTTCACTGAAAACCACCCCGATGGCTACCCACACTCCAAAAATCTACAACACGACTCCGGGCCCAGACTGCACGGAGAGTAGCGCACGCAAAAAGGAAAAGAAAATCTCAATCAATCTATCTCTATCTCACCGAAGAAAGAAGGCTGTCGTCGTAGATAATTTACACCTCCCATCAATTCGTACATATGGCATGGGGAAAAGTCTGGACTTTACAACGAAGGACCTTCCATTCGAATAGAGAGAGGGCTAATACAGCCGGACATGAAGAAGAAGAGAGGCTAGGTTATTAGTATTAAGAGATATGCAAGCAAGCAAGCAAGCATTATGGAAAAAAAACAGCCTGTACGTTACTTTACAACGAAGAACTTCGTAGGACGGGACGGCTATGATAAAGAAAGCGAAGTAAAAGTGGAAGTGGCACGTTATGACAGGTTTTTAAGAGGAGGCTGAGCAGGAGGGGCGAAAAAAAAAGTCCACTCCCGGGTATTGCACTCTTCTATCTCTATGCATTATTCCTTCAAGCTGAGTGAAGAACACAACTAAAAGCCTCTGTGGAAGGGAGGGGGGGTATCATAAACTACATCATGCATGCAAGAATTTTTGCTCACTCAACAGAAAAAAAATTTTCTAGTCTTACTACGCCGCAGCAGCCATATCAAGTTTCTTCCCTTTGACAGACCTCCACTCAAAGCACGCCGAACCGAAAATCGTCAAGGATGCCGCAGCGACAGGCACGTAGAAAGTCTGGACCACGGCGTCGTTGTAGGCTTGGCGCACGCCTTGCAGGTCGGTGCCCTGGAAGACTTTGACGAGCTGTGTGGCGCCGGTGTCCAGGACTCGGGCGGGATCGATGTTTGGGACGGCGCTGATGACGTGCTTGAGGAGACCGTTTTGGAAAACGCTCTGGGCGACGGAGATGAAGAGGGCGCCTCCTAGGGTTTGCGAGAACATGACGATGGCGGTTCCGATTGGAATGTCCTGGTTTGGTGGTTAGCTTGGTGGAATTCAGAGGGAGGGAGATGATTGACGATGTATACTACTTACTGGAGCTGGCAGCACGGCTTGAATGGCAATCATGGTCTGTTGCATACCGACTCCAACACCGATGCCGAACATGGCTTGGTATCCGATCCATTCGGAATGTCCGGAATTTGGCTGCAGTGTTGAAAGAAGTCCAGCGCCAATCGACATGATGACAGTTGACGCGATGACGAAAGGTGTGTAGTATCCAACGACAGTGATGAGGCCTCCAGCAAGCAGTGAGAAGATGACCACACCAAAGATCATCGGAATGTTCATGATACCGGACTTTGTAGCCGAAGCACCCTTGATAGCCTGGAACCAAATGGGCAGGTAGTAGGCCGTAACAAAGAAAGCCGCGCCGAGAAACGCACCGAACCAAGCAGACGACCAGACAGTGCGGTACTTGATGACTCGGGGCGGGACAGTGCCGTTGTCCTGCTTCCAGAACTGGATGCCAATGAAGATAATGAGCAGAACACCGAATGTCACGAACAACCCAATGATGCGGCCGTTGCTCCACGGATACTTGCTCCCACCCCACTGCAGCGCCAGAAGCAGACATACGACCATTGGCAAAAACACCATAGTTCCGTGCAGGTCGAATTGGTCGAGCTTCTCTTTGAGCGTGCTGCCAGCCAAGGCCTTGGCTCGCTTTGTAGGGTGGTAGAACAGGCCAATGAACAGGAGCGTCACCGCTCCAACGGGCAGATTGATGTAGAAACTACGATATGGTAAGCTAAGACTACCACGTGAAGCAAAATTCCTGTACGTACCACCAGCGCCAAGAGACGTGGTCAGTAAATGCGCCACCCATCAAAGGGCCCGCGACACTGGCAATTCCGTACATGCCACCAATCAGTCCCATGTAGATTGGTCGCTTGATAAGCGGTACAGTATTGGCGACAATGAGGACGGCTCCTGCGAAGATTCCTGCTGAACCAAGGCCAGCTACTGCGCGACCGATGATCAAAGCGACGGAATTCGGTGCAGCGCCACAGATGGCGCTTCCAATCTCGAAGATCACCAAGGCGCCCATGTACACCCACTTGATGCTGAAGAAGGTGTACAACTTTCCGAAGAACAGCTGAAACGCGCAAGTTGTGAGGAAGTAGCTGGATCCATACCAGCCGACGTCTTCGATGGCCTTGAATTGATCGGTGATTTTGGGGATGGCTGTTGCAATGATGGTGTTGTCCAGCGCCATACAGAAGACGGAAAGGCACAATGCGATCGTGATGGCTGCAAGTTTGAGGCCATGGGGGAAGTCTGTTTGATCTTCTTGCTCTGCCTGAGCATCGACATCTGCCTCGATGCCTTCTATCCTCTTCTCCATGGCGTTTGGGTTCGGTATGGAGTTCCGAGGTGAATCTGCGGGTGCCACTGTCTCTCTTGGTTCGCTCTTTTCGTGATCTGAGCCATCATCTTTGTGTAGAGAAGGTAGGCTGGTTGATGTTGGCGGTGCGGCGGAAGGTGTTATTGCCGATGCTGTCGGCTTTCTGGTGAATAAACGCATGCTTTTGTCTGGGGTCCTGGTCTGTGATATGAATTTCTTGTTGCTACTAGATGTGTACAAGAGTTGTTAAAGAACGGCGTATGAGAAGGCAGCAGCCTTCCAGCAATATTAACAGCTCGTACCACCCAAACAAGAAAGGATTCGAAGGTGTTCAATTCTCGGGCGGGCACGGCGGTATACGGACTTTTTAGGCCGTACGTCGCTTTCTCGTTTAAACAAGTGGATTGTGAATAATCTAGTGCTTGTGGCTTCTGCGAATGCGACGTCTCTAGCATGTGACAGCTACTCTATCTAGCTATATAGCTGCATTATCCTAGTCGGCAACGTGTCCCGCATCAAACAACATCATCTTAGACCGGCAATCCACCATCCTAATCTCCCCAAGACCAAAACTAGTAATGGAATTAATAAGTCCGCTTTATACCCATTGCAGCAACTTCTACCCCGTCCTTACATAAAATCAGGCAGCGGAAAGCCGGTCATAGCGGAATGCCGCCTACCGTACCGTACGTACGGCCAAAACTGCCCGTACGAGAGAACAGCCTTTTCGTTTTCGTAGCGGGGAATTATGTTTCCGACGCCGAAAGGATTCATTCATTCATTGGTAGGTCAGGTATGTAGTTCGACATCAAGACTCAATTCCCATCACCTTGGCTGCATAGTAGGCATAGTTCGAATTTTCCTTCCATAGTAGTATCGCCCTATGAAGTCCCAGCTTTGGAGGCAACGCAGGCGATCGAGCTGGGACAACACGACGGCGAGCAGCAAATAATCATTCATTCGAAACTTGTAATAAAATCACCACATCTTAACAATTTTTTCGCAAGATGTGGCTTAGGCGGTATCACATGCCATAAAAAAAGGCTCTGGAGCCTTGGGTCCAAAGTTTGACAAAGCCTCCCGACAGACAAGATAGATGCTCATTGATGCCATCGTCCAAGAATCCGAAAAAAAACCCCATCTCCATTCATTTGCTCCCAAACGCCAAAGGCCGTGTTATCTCTCATATCTTGGCAGTGCATTGTGATCATGCATTTCGGGTACATGCGCATCGCCGTACAGATCTTCCTCGGTGAAGTTTGGTGCAGTAGGCTGCTGACTGCTCGACGCCTGACTAGAGCTACCAGCTTCCTGCCCGGGTGGTGCTGATGCTTCGGCTTGCAGCTCCCGTCTTTCGAGCTCGCGCTTGTCATCTGTTGCGCCAGCCGCCGCCTGAGCTCTTGCGGGCGTCAGTGTCAGCGTCGATTGCTCGGGGAAGGCGGGCAGCGTCTCGAATTGACGAGACTCATAATCAGGTGTCCGCGGCAAAGGAGTGTTCCTGGCGTGGTCAAGAGGCATCAGACCAGCGTGACTTGATGGACCAGCAGGAAAAGCAGGTGGCGTCAAGAGCACACCCGGAGGTGCTGAAGCACTGGCGAAGCCATTGGCATGTTCATCTGGTAGATATGGTGCGGACGGCTGACTAGAGCTTTCACCTTGCTCTGCTCCGGGAGGCTGGCTTGGAAGCAGCCGTGCTTCTGCTCTTCGCAGTCGCTCCTTCTCCGAAAGCTGTGTCTCATCTTCGACTGGTGGCATAGGAACTGGCGGCTCTACTTCGTAAGTTTCAGGAGGCCAGTATCCATACTGATCTGCATAGCCGTTATAGCCTCCAGACCCGTCATGGCCTTGGTAGTCGTGGTAGTTGTGCTGGCCTTGGCCGTAGTACTGGGGCGTGGAGCCATCGTGCCCGTAATATGCTTCGTCGCCACGATGCCCATTCTCAGGTTGAGGTGTAGCTCCGCCCTGCGCATCGGCAGGTGGCTGTTGTTGGCCACCACTTTCAGCTTCAGGACTTGGCTCGGCCCTCCGTTTGCCCTTCTTGCGAGCACTATCTTTCGTGCCAACGATTACCTCGAATGTGCAGGCAACCACTCCTTTATCCCGCCGAACCGCTGCAGTATCGATCACGGGAGACTGATATGGACTGAAGCCGCCAGCTCCTGGATTGTCGCCAGTGGTGGCGCCGTGATTGATAGTGCTGGCGAGTCCGCCGAGGTTGCTGAAGTTTCGATCTTGAGACGAAAGTTTGCCTTGGATGTCGAGGACCACTTCGATGTAATATCTAAAGCTGATCATCGCTCCAGGTACCGTGGAAATGGTGGGAAAGCATTCTTCCGGCACATGCACACGACCCATGACTTCCGCTGTAAGCAATGCGGGATCGACAATCAAAGGCAACACAGTCTGCGAGAGATCTTTTCGAAACATATGGCTCGATCCAGCTCCAGACAGGGATAAGCCGCCAAGACCAGTGACGGACTTTGGATAATAGTCTTCGTACTTGGCTTCCTTGCCTTTCTCGGTTGGACCAAGTGGAATCGAAGGATGCATGTCAACTCGAGCTTGGCGGTACAGCGTTATTATAACTCCGTGCAAGCTTTTGACGTGCTTCGTATGGATGACATGAACCCGGACGCCAACGCTGTCGCCTCTCAAGCATCCTCCGGAAAGAGTTTCTACGGTGGCGGTGATAGTCTTGGTGGAAAGGGATATTCTGCTACCATTCGTGCGCTCAGCGTCACTCTGTCGCGGTGATGTTGTATTAGAATCTTGATGGGATGGACGACCGAAGCTGCTCAGGCGGCTGTCCAAGCTGATCTCGCTGTGCGCTGGACTTTGTGGAATATCGTCGGCTGTAGCGCCCAGACTAGCGCGACTGGGAGAGGAGGAGGTCTGACTATCGCGTCGTTCCCGATCATCGCTGGTGTGCTGCGTTCCCGAACCATCTTTGCGGCTCTTGCGTTCTACATTGTCGACCACTCGGCGCGCCTGCGTCTTTGCCCTCGTCCGGCGTGAAATGGGCTCCAACGTAATGGTCCGCGCTTTTGGTGGTATTAGTTGAGAAATGTCTATCCTTTCGACCATGTACACTTTGTGGTCGCATTGTATGGTGGGAGAAATGGTCGTGGGTCTCGTTAATGTCGCTGTAATCATGTAGGAAATCGTTCCGCGCTCGAACTACACGCACGCGTCAGCAGCTGCGTCCTGCAGAGACACGCAAGGGTCATGGCGTACAGATATACTGCTTGGCAGATCTCGGTCTGGAAACTCGAGATTGAACTGGAACTTGTAGGTACCCTCGCCAAGCCTGCCGTCTCCGCATAGCACGACTTCGTCCTCAAACAGTGTGCAGAAGCCATTGCCAAAATACTCGCCCGTCTTTGCGCCTCTGCCCGTGCCAATGTGTGCGCCGTTTGCGCGGTAGCCGTCCGAAGGTGGCGACCCGGGATTCTTGTAGACCTGCACGAAGCCGTGAAGGCAGACGACCACGTGCGTGACGCGGGTCGGTTGCACAACTTTGAGGTTGACGCAGCCGGTGACCAGGTCGCCCGGCGAGTACTGTCGGTGTGGGTCGTCAACCTCGATGTAGAAGTCGGCGAGTTTGCGCGTCTTGTGGGCAAAGGGCGAGGTAATGCGCGAGAAGAATCGGCGGCTAGAGGGCGTGGGCGTGTTCGAGGGTGGTGATGGTTCAGGAGCGGCGGATGGCATGCCTCGTCCAGCGTCGCTGGGGCCCAGTGTGGCTCGCGGAGTCACTCAGCGACATGAAGCCCGCAGCGCGCGGCCCTTACGCTTTCTATAGCACGGCGTGCTGGCGGGGGCGGGAATGCCAAGACGTGGTTGCGATGCAGATGCAGTCGGGAGGCTCTCGTAGTTCTGTGCGTAGGTTCAGGGTCGATGGGGTGCATAGACTAGATGGCATTGTAGAATCAGCCTCGTGTCGGCGCGTGTGTCTCCACTACTACTGCTGGCGTGGCCGGCCTAGCGAAGTCAACGAGGCGAGGCGAGGCGACGACACGACTAGCAGCAGAGGCTGGAGATGCGATGTGATGAGGGTGGTGATGATAATGATGATGGACAGCTGCTGCTCCGTTCTGGCTTGGAGATTGGGGCTGAGCTGAAGGCCCTCTGTGCTCTCTGCATGACGGAGTGACGATGCTGCACATGTCCATGTCGCAGTACTGTATACACGGCTCAGTGCTGCCATGCATCGTCGCAGCGTGAATAACAATGACTCCAACCATCCAGTCAGTCACAAGGAAATGCTATTTTCACGCACCTGTTCGTCGACTTCTTGGCTATTCTAATGCCAAGTGCACCAAGCTTTCTCGCGTCGCGGTCGACGTGGTCTCGAGGAATCGTTCGTCGAGCTTCTCGTGTATCACGTGTCAGTTTTTTCAGCTACAATACATCTTCCATAGAACTAGAATGCTGATTCACGCAGGGCTGCTCTAGAACTATTCTAGAACTATGTATACAGAGCATAGAATACTCGGAGCCCGAGATCAAACTTTGGTAGCATACTTCTAGTCTTCTAGAAAACGGACAGTAGAGCATATTCCACTTTCGCTTCACCCATCCTTGCAGCTGACAAATACTGTACTGTCCTGTACTGGTGTTGCTCTCTGCCTGAGGTTGTTACTCGTACCGGAACCTACCGCCGTAGGCGGTACCGGCCGGCTTAATGCAATTCACTAGCTCAATGCAATAATTATATACTATACTTCTTTATCGCGTTATATCTTAACAACTAACGCGTTTCTTCGTGTTATATCGCGTTAATAGCTTCTACTTATTATAAGTAAGAGGATCGCATCGTAGAAGCGATAGATTAGATAGAAATGTTTATAGAGGACTAGACATATAAGTAGGTAGCTAAATAGTTTAGCATTACCTTATAGTATCGACTACGACGACGACATACCGGTACTCTATCTAAATGCGATCGCAACCTAACTAATAGGAAGCTATCGCCTATCTAGGAAGCCTATTTATAGGCCTATCTAAAGCGTATAGACGATATAGGCGTATCGCTAAGATTGCGCATAGTTACTCTAGTAGCTAACTCGATTCTAAAGAAGTACTACGAAGGCGACGACCTAGTACTATACGTCGGACTAAACTAGGCTATAAGATAGAAAGAGCGTAATCCTACATAGCGTAGAGTAAAGTAGAAACTAAAGGAGATCGAGAGGGCGGCTATAGAAGAGTTAGAAGACATTAGTAACTAGTATACTAAGTATAGGGAAATCTGTGAGGAATATAGTATATAACCTAGCGATATCTAGAACTTTAATAAGTCTAGCTTTAGAGTAGGTATAGCTAAAGCCGTATATGTCCTTATAGAATAACTAAAGCGGTCTATAAGGTTACTATCGCTCTAAGATAGAGAGTTATTAACTATGGTTAAGGCTGTCTTAGCTAGAGGCTCTAAGATCCTACCTATACTTATCTTAGTTAGTAAGATGCATATGTTACAATAGTATAGGCATTTAAATAATAGAATACTCGTTAGAGTTAGTAACTCTAGATATACGAATAACTAACTAGGCCTAGAGTAGGTAAAGTACTTTATAAAGTACTTAGCTATAATATAAACTAGTAGATATAGATTACTTCTTCTAGATAACTATAGTAGTTACTACACGTACGAGTTCTTAGAGTATCTACACGTAAATAATGTCCATCCGTTCGGCCTTCCTTCGCATATATTAGGAATCCTACAGCCCTTAGATATGTCTTACTTTTAGCCCTATAAGCATTATTATAGTAAGGCTATTAATATAGCTATTCGCTATAGCTATACTATCTACGATAAGCTAGAATTCCTAGCCGACTTCGAGAGGTTTAGAGCATAGGCTTTAAAGCCTTCTACTATCCTTAGTAGCTTTAAGAATAGTAGTATATACCTATCTAATCTAGAGGTTATCTTGTCTAAGCTTAGGCTAGTAGCCGAGAAAGAGAGAGCTAGATAGAACACACTAGAGCCGGAGCTAAAGACTAATACACCTCTTATAATCCGGACGCTAAAGCGCACTTGTAACTAAATATTAGACACGGTTAGTCTAAGCATAGTTTCTATACTAGCACCTATCTTTAAAGGAGCCTAGATTCAAGCTACTAAGGTAGCGGAGTATTCTTAATAGCTAGACATGTTTAAAGCTACTACTAAGGCTAGGAATAAAAGGAGGGAAGAGAAGAGACGTAGGCTTTAACTTAGAGGTGTAATATATACTAAAGATGTATAGCATGCTAATAAGTAGAAGGAAACTAATAAACTTAAAGATGTAAAGAGGGCTCTAGCTTATTAGTAAACTAAGGACTATAAGGCTAGGTTGGCCGTCCTACGCCGGGTTTTTAAGCTAATGTTAAGATATTGATTGATGTAGAACGACTATCTAAGTTAAAGAGTCGATAAAGAGAAGAAGTCTCTTTGAACGGCTCGCAAACGAGGTATATCAATGGTTTTCGTGCCTAAGGCACTTATAAGTCGGACATAGATAAGTCGGACATAGCCGTATTCAATCTACAAGCTAAGATCGTAATAGTACGCCCTCCGCCTATAAGAGCCGTCTACGGCTCACCTACTCTATTATCTTATATTAACGCGCTTTATAATAACGCTATTATTATAGGTGTTACGAGCTCGGCTTATAGACTCGTGTACGTAGTTAACGCGCTCGTATTCGTAGGTAGGTATAGCTTCTATAGGTATCGTTTATAAAAAGCGGCTACGGCTTCGCCTACGTAAGCAACCTTATTAGGGGTTTACTAAGTCGGCTTCTCATAGCCTAACTACTTTACTCGGTACTTGAATACCTTATTTCCTCCTCGTCCGCGGAAACTAGTATCGATAACCTCTTCGACCTCGTATTCTTCTTCGCCTTCGATAATAACCGCCGGAGGTAGCTCGTTATCTTATCCGGGTAGCGTAGTATTCCTCGGCAACGGTGTTAAAAGGTTTATATAAAATACTAGATAGATCTTTATAGTTAGGGGTAACTCTAGTTCGTATACGTAGGGTAATACAATTTTAGTAATAGTATATAGTCCGCTCTACTTAATGTCGAGCTTATGCGAGGGCCTATCGGTCGTAAGTCCTTTTAAGGATAGTATAACTTTATCCCTAACCGCGTATACGGGTGTAGGGCGCCGGTAAGCGTTTACTATCTCTTCTATGCGACTCTATTAGTACCTAATCTATTCCGACAGGTATATTTCGAGGTCCTCGATATAATCGATCCACGCCTATGCGTTAGCATTAAAGGCGGCGGCGTTATAGGAGTCTACCGGGGGCGGCTTAACTCTAAGGCGAGGTTAGTAACTATAGTAGGCTTAGAAGGGTAAAAGTTTAGTAGTGTCTAAGGGCGCGCTATTCGCGGCGAACTCGGCGAGAGGCAACTAGTCGACCTAGTCGTCTTATTAGTAGTTAACGTAGGCACGTAAATAAGCTTCTAGTACGCTATTAATCCTCTTAGTCTACCCGTCGCTCTTAGGGTATCGTGCGGTTAATAGGTTGCGATTAATACCTAGTCGTCGGTATAAGTGCTTCTAGAAGTCTACTATAAATTGCGATCCTCGGTTAGATACTATCGATTCGGGGAGACCGTAGAGTTTCTAGACATAGTACAAATAGGCTATAGCGACTATTTCGGCAGTTATCTACCCCTTCATTATAGGGATAAGGTGCCGCATCTTCGTTAAACGATCTACTATTACGAGAATAGCGTCGTAACCGTTCGACAACGGGAGGTCTATAATAAAGTCTATAGAGATATGCTACTATCGCATCGTAGGTACCGGTAGGGGTCGTAGTAATCCGCGTTTCCGTGCCTATCGGGCTTCGTTCGGAGGTAGGTATAGTAGTTAGCGATGTAGTTGTCGGTGTCTTTCCTTATTATCGGCTAGTAATAGCTAGAGGCGATTAAAGCGAAGGTCTTATTACGGCTAGGATATCCTACTAGGGCGAGGTCGTAATGCATCCGGATAATATCCGTGCGTAGTATATCGTCGGTAGAAGGCACGTACAACTTTTCGTAGTAGAACAATAGTCCGTCTTCCGAGAATACGTAGTCCGAGGGTAATAGGCTAAGGCCGATAGGAGGGTCTATACGCGTGTTTAAGCAATCGCGTACGCTACGGACGAGGTTATCGGTTACATTACTTTCTCGAATACGCGTAAATATTTCCTCGACGTTAAGTAGCGATTTAGTGTCGAAGGAAGCGGCCGCGAGTTAGACGACGCTTAAATCCGTTAAACATATACGGGCCTTATAATGCTAATCGTCTTCTCCGGTAGTAAAGTACGATAAGCGGATATTATGTAGCTTTAGGACGGTTTAGTAACGGTACTAGGTACGAGGGTCGGTATTATTACGTAGTAGGTCCGTAGTGCGTCTCGTAAGGGAATTAGGCTTGCCTCTATACTTTCTAGGACGATAGGTAATTTCGAAGTTAAATCTTAATAAGAACTCCGACTATCGCGTTTAGCGGCGATTAAGTTATTTAGTGGATATGTACTACTCGAGGTTGCGGTAGTCGGTTATAACTTTAATCGGTTAGTTACCTTATCTACCTTCGAGTTCCGGTCTCTAATTTTTAAAGGCTTAAATAACCGCTAGGAGCTCCTTATCGTAAATCTCGTAGTTATACTCCGCCGGCGTTATCTTATAACTAAAATATGCTACTAGTAGCTAGGCGTCCCTCTCGGAATGCTACTACGATAAGACTCTAGTAGCGACATAATCTAACGCGTCTATTTCTACTATAATCGGTAGGGAGGGATTATAGTGCGCTAAAACCGGGGCGCTAGTAAAAGCTCCTTTAAGCTTGTTAAACGCGTCTTTACATTATTAAGTCTAGATAAACGGGGTATCCTTATAGGTTAACGCTACGATAGGTCTCGCTATGCGGGAGAATCCTCGGATAAAGCGACGGTAGAAGTTAGCGAAACCTAGGAATAATTGGATGTCTCTAACGTTCTTAGGACGCGGCTAGTGTAGTACTACATCTACTTTCTCTTAGTCTATACTTACCCTATCGGTTAAGACGATTAGACCTAGATACTTAATAGAAGTTACTTTAAACTTACTCTTCGAGATATCGGCTTAGAGCCTAGCCTTTCTAAGAGCTTCTAGGACCCTATCTATATAGGTTCTATATTCCTTCAAACTATTAGAGTAGATTAGGATATCGTCTAGGTAGGCCGTACAGAAGATGTCTAAGTACGGGGCGAGGACGCTATTAATGTATCTCTAGAACGTAGATGGTACTCTATAGAGCCCGAAAGGCATAACGTTGTACTTAAAGAGTCTATACCTTATGCGGAATGCGGTCTTCCATTCGTCTCCTAGGTGCATCCTTAGCCGATTAAATGCACTAATAATGTTAATCTTAGTATAGATTACTACTTTACTAAGCTTGTTAAGGGTTTCTTATAATAGAGGTATAGGATAACGGTCTTTCTCGGTAATGGCGTTAAGTTTCCTATAGTCCACGCATAGTCGTAGTCCACTACCTAGCTTCTTAACGAATAGGATAGGGGATAAACACGAGGAGGACGAGGGCCGGATAAAACCCTTTACGAGGTTTTCCTTAATGTAGTCTCTAAGCACCTTAAGTTCTTCGTACGACATAGAGTATAAAGGACCGTGAACCGGTTAGCCGTCTCCGACGATGTTAATCTTATAGTCCGCATTAGGCCTATAGGGCGGTAGCGTCTTAGCCTCTTACTAGGAGAAGACGCGTAGGTAACGGTGTAAATATAATAGTAGTTTAGTCGTAGGGTTAATAGCTTTCTTCGCTACTATTACTTGTTCTACGTCTTTTAACGTAACGGCGAAGAACTAGTAGTCCTTCCTTTTACATAGAACCTTAAATGTTCCTACCGAGACTATAGCGACTAATATCGAGCCGACATTAATTAATCGGGGTAGTATTATTGTCTAAGGGGGTAGGGGCGGAAGAGCCTTTTACGTACGTGTTAGAGATACTAACGGAGGTAGTCGGATACGTAGTTCGTATAGGATCGCGTAATTACGGCGCGCCGCGTATTCTCTTATAGTTTTAACTAAGTCGTCGTCCTTATCGTCGTAGACGAACGGTGTAGGGGAAGCGGAGTATTCAATAGGTAACGGTACACCTATCGGCGTAGCCGTGTTACTACTACTAACTTACGTAGGCTAGTCGAGGTATCGAGAATTCGTCGAGTAAGCACGTACTAAAGTACTATACTAGTTATAATGTTATCTATAATATTCTAAGTCGAAGAGCACCGTATTAGCGGTCTAATTAATGCGTGGGTTATGCCTCTTTAACCACGGCATTCCGAGGATAATTAGATACTATAAGGTAGTTAAGTAGAAAGCGATGTATTCTGAGTAGCCGTAGATATTTATAGCGGCTTTAACGTAGTATATAACTTTCGCTACGAATTTTCCGTCGAAGGTAGTTAGAGTCCGAGGATGAGAGAGAGCGTAGGGGGTTAACCCGTAGGAGTGCGCGTTAAGGGAGTTCATAAAGGAAGAGCTAGTACAACCGTTATTAACTATAGCTAAGGATTAATGCGCTTTATTGCTATTTGTGAAGGGTGAGACCCTAGGCTTAGCACAGGCCTAAAGCCTTAGGCCTATGCGATAGCTTAGCTTTCCCGCGGCACTATAGCCTACCTCTTTTATAGCGGTCCTCGTCTAGGACCTTCCTTCCTTCTTTATCGAACCTATTAAATACCACTTTAAGCCTTAGTATATACGTAGCTCTCCCGTAACATTAGGTTCGATTAATTTACTATAGAACAACTAGCGGATTACCCTACGAATACTCCGGAGTTAGCCTTAGTTACATTAGTAGCCGGGGACTCTAATCGTACTTTAGGGAATTCGGATAAGTAGGTACGGGTAGCTATAGAACGTATATATACTCGTTAGTAGTAGTTAGAAGCGGAGTTAGCCGCTATTATTCGAGCTTAGGCCGCTACTATTAGGCCGGAGTCCGTTATTAGCGATAAGGGGGAGGCCTCTACGAATAGCCTCCTACGAAACCTTATCTAGACCCTCGCTACCTTACCCGCCTAGAATGCTACGGCCCCTAGGGAATAGAAGCCGCCTACCTAGGATAGTAAACCGGAGACCTTCTAAGATTTTCTTATTAGGTTACGGAGCTCTTACTCGGTACGTTCCGAGTTAAACCCTAAGCTCCTTACCGGTTACTATTAGAATACTATTTACGACTCCCTCTATATTAAAGGAAGGAGCCGCATACGTTACTACTAGGAGGTCGGGGTTACGCTACTATATAAGGACCCTACGCTCTTTATCGAGGAGATCGCTTAAGTCTTTACGGACCCTAACTTAGCCGCTAAGGCTCTTAATAAGCTTATAACGTTAAAGTACGTCGAGGGGTAACCTTAGTAGGAATACTAGCTAGAAGTAGACGCTCTTATTATTAATATAGGCGGTTACCTATAGAAAGACTCGACTAAGATTAGCTACCTATAGTATAGCTTTTTAGATGTCGTCCGTAGAACGACGATCTCTACTCCCTATACGACGAAGTACGTAGACTATAAGGCGGAAGTCGAGCGCCTTATAACGAAGTACGAGACTACCGACGAGTTTAAGGTAGCTTATAAATAGTAGAAGAGGAATAAGGGTAAGAAGGCTATAAAGGAAGCGGCGTAGTTAGTCCTACCGCCGGTAGTTACCGGCGCGTAGAAAGATAGCGATAGCGATATTATTATAAATACTATACGAACTAATAGTTACCGCGCGAAAGGGAAAGGAGATAAGTAGAAGTAAGGTAGAGTTCGATAAAGGGTAAAGTAGGTCGATACCTCCGAGAGAGAGAAACGTTAAGAGAAAGGGCTCTATTTCCGTTACGGAAGTAACGGTTACTAAGTCTCTAACTACCTATACGCGCTAGTAGTTAAGCCTACGACTATTAACGCTATAGTTATAGCGCTATTATTAGAGAACGACTAAGAGGCATCGGACTACGGAAGCTATAACTCGGGAAAAGAGTAACTCTCGCTTAGAGTTAGGAGCCGAGAGTAGAAGAAGTACTAATACGAAGATAGGAGTAGGTAAAGGGAGGAATAAACGGGAACCTTATATATACTAACGTAGTCCTCGAATAAAACGTCGGAATATACGCTCTTATCGATAAAGGTTATTAATATTATACTATAATTAATACGAACCTCGTAAAAGGACTTAGGTTACCCTTTATTACGCGCGAGGTCTAAGAAGTAAAAGGAGTAACCTCTACTATAAGGGATACGAAGATTAAGGGAGTAGTTATACTCTATATAGATTTAGGCGGTTTCTAATAGACTATCTACGCGTACGTAGTCCCCGGGTTAGTATTCCCGATAATCCTCGGGAACCCGTAGAAAGTATATAATTAAGTACGGATAGCGCCCGAAAAACGACGGTTTTACTATAGAAGGGCGAAGAAGTAGATAAGAGAGGGGTATAACTACGAGGATATTAAAGACGTCCCGTTAACGAAGATAGTAGCCGCTATTTCGGCGGATATCGAGAAGGCCTTAAAGATAAAAGAGTATCCTACGATAGAAGAGTTATAGAAGTAACTACTACCGGAGGTTCGAGACCTCGCTCCGCTCTTTTATCGCTAGGAAGCGGAGAAACTCTCCCCTTACCGTCTAGGAATTAATTATAGGATCGAACTTCGAGAGAAACCGGACGGTTCCTAACCGGAACTACTCTACGGGCCGCTATATAGGATATCGAAGTAGGAGTTACTCGTATTACGAAAGACCCTCGACGAGTTACTATAGAAGGGATTTATCTAGCCTACGAACTTAGAAGCTATAGCTCCGGTACTTTTCGTAGGGAAACTAAGGGGTAGTCTACGTTTCTACTACGATTTTAGAGCGATAAACGCCTTTACTAAGTAAGATCGGTATTTACTACCGTTAATACTAGAAACCTTACGAAACCTAACGGGAGCTAAGTAGCTTACGAAGGTCGACGTTATATCTACCTTCTACTAGATTAGGATAGTAGAGAGGTACGAGTATAAGACCGTATTTCGTATAAGGTTCGGCTCGTTCGAATAGTTAGTATACCCGTTTAATTTATCCGGGGTACCGGCGACTTTCTAGCGGTATATTAATCTACTCTTAAAGAAGTACCTCGACGACGACGCCTCCGCCTATATAGACGACGTACTAATCTATTCGAACGGTACGAGAGAGGACTACTTCCGCCGAGTATAGGCCGTACTACGTAAGTTATAGGTAGGAGGCCTATACCTCGACCTAAGTAAGTACGAGTTTATAAAGAAAAAGGTTAAGTATCTCGGATATATTATATATACCGACGGAGTCGGCGTATCGGTAGATCTAGAGAAGGTAGAGGCCGTTTAGAAATAGGCGGCCCCTAAAACGTAGAAGGAGGTACGACGTTTCCTCGGATTTACGAACTACTACCGGATATTTATCCCTAACTACTCTAAGATCGCCGTACCCTTAACGGCGCTTACCGGTAAAGGAGTACCGTTCTCCTAGGAGGAAGCGGAGGAAGAGGCTTTTAAGTTACTAAAGGATAAGTTCTACTAGGTACCGGTACTTACTTAGTAGGATCCGACTCTCCCTACCTTTCTAGAGACGGACTATAGTAGGTTCGCGATAGGAGGCGCTCTTATCTAAGAAAAGGACGGAGTCCGTCGGCTAGTAGGCTTCTTCTCTTAGAAGCTAAATAAGGTAGAAATTAACTACGATATCTACGATAAGGAAATATTAGCCGTAGTATCCTATATTAAATTCTAGGAGTCCGAGCTAAAAGCGTATAGGCCCTTTACGATTTAGACGGACTATAAGAACTTAGAATACTTTATAGTAAAGAGGTAGCTTTCCGAACGCTAGATTAGGTAGTAGGAGACTCTTACTAAGTTCTAGTTTACCTTAGTTTATCGACCGGGGAGCGAAGCCGTTCTTCCGGATACCTTATTTAGGAGAGAGTAAGATACGTTAGGAGTAGACGATAAGTTATCTCGGTTTCGAAGGTTCTTAGAGCCCTCTAGTACTAAGGGTTAGCCCGGTTAAGTACGGATATATTCTACCCGTATCTTAGTAAAGTCCGAGCCTCTTACGTCGGAGAAATACTAGTACCTTAAGGGTTAGGGTACTAGCTAGGTAGGGCTAGTACTAATATACCCTACTAGCGTCGAGCCGGAGACCCTCCTCGAGAACCCTACTAAGTCCGAATCGGGTTCCGCCCTAGACCTAGTAGGAGGAGTAGGGCCTTTCTAAGAAGGGGAACTTAACGAGCTTTAGGGTTTAACTATCGAGAAGGATACTATCTACTAAGCCGTAAAGCGGGCGGTCTAAAGCGGAGACCGCTCGTTACCGAAGGGAATTAAGGTAAAGATCTAGATAGGAGACTACTCCGTAGACTAAGCTAACCTACTACGCTATAAGGGTAGGTTATAGGTTCCTAGATCCCCGGCTACGACGGACGTAGAGTATAAT
>LFZN01000207.1:0-66360 GCA_001578235.1 Pseudocercospora eumusae | reverse complement strand
AGGAGAAATAGGATACTAAAAGCGTTAACGACCTTCGAGAGTAATAATAACCGGATCTATAAAGACCTAAAGAGGGCGGAAGTAAGTATAGCGATATAACTACGCTCCGAGTACATCGGTCTTAGAGCCTACCTATATTAGAGAAGAGTCCTAGGAATAGAAAGTAAAGCTTACCTATATAGCTACCCGTCTTAAAACCCTAAGTATATACTACTAGTATATAAACGATAGAGGAAAGGGAGGAGCGAGTAGAGATACTAGATAAAAGAGAGAGAATACGATAAGATTATTATAAATAAAGAAGATATAAGAAGAATTACGAAATAGATTATTAGAGAGAGATACCTCGAATAATATATACTAGCCTAGGAGATAGAGGAGTAGATAGAGAGAAAGGGAGAGGAGAAGGAGGGGAGTAAAGAGGAGGGAGTATTAGGGTAGTAGGTAAGGTAGTTAGAGGGTAAACGCTATAATACTAGTATACCCTAGAGGAAGTTAAACTAAAGGATAAGGGAAGGAAAGATATAACGAAGGTAAGGAGGAGAGGTTTTTACTAGCGAGCCTAGTTTCCTTTTTATAGAACATATAGCGTTAGACCTATATAGGCCGATAGGCACTAAAACAGGCAAATAAAAGATCTATCTATCTATATACCGCTCGCGCTTCGTATACGTATATATATAACTTCGACTCTCTTAATAACCGGTTCCTCGCTTAGACCTAGGTCTAACTAAACCGCTAGTTCAGCCTATAGCGTTAGTAGTAGATTACTTATTACTTACGTCTCGCCCTCGTAGTCGCTCCTCTACGACGGCGTATTAGTATAATTCTTCTTACCCGCTTAATGCTTAATAACGAAGTCGAAAGGCGTAAGGAAGGTTACTTAGCGGGCCTACTTACTATTTAGCTACTTTATAGTTATAAAACCTTTTAGGTTAGCGTAGTCGACGAGTATACGTACCGTATACTATAAGCTATCGAAGTAGTACCTCTAATACTTAAAGGACTCGACTACCGCTAAGAGCTCCTAATCGTAGGTTTCGTAGTTAGTCTCTACGGGAATTATTTTACGGGACTAGAAAGCGATCGGATACTAGTTCTAATCGTCTCCTTACTAAGAGAGGATCCTAGCTAACGCGAACGTAGAGGCATCGGTTTCTAACTATAGGGGCTTCGTAGGATTAAAGTACCTTAGTATTATTACTATATAGAAAGTATCTTTAAGCGCCTAGAACGTTTACTCCTCGCCTTCGTCCTACTTAATCTACCCTAGCTTTCGGCTATTCTTAGCTCCTTTCGAAAGCGTAGTTAGAGGCGTTATAATCCGTAAGTAGTTAGGGATAAACCTACGGTAGAAGTTATAAAATCCGAGGAAGGATTAAACCTCTATTAAGGTCTTCGGACGCGGCTACTTAGTAACTATAGTAACCCTACTTAGATCTATCGATACGCCTTCGGTACTTACGATAAATCCTAGGAACTCGACCTTCTTCTTCTAGAAAGTATACTTCTTCCGGTTAGCGTATAAGCCGAACCGCCTAAGCCTCTTAAGTACCGCGCGTACGTCCCGTACGTAGTCCTCTCGTATCCTACTATAGATTAGGATATCGTCGAGGTATACTATATAGTAGGTATCTACGAGTCCTACTAAGGTACGATTAATATACTCCTAGAACGTCGCTAGTATATTAGTTAACCTAAAGGGTATAACCCGGTACTTAAAGTACCCGTACCGCGTACGGAAAGTAGTCTTCTACTCGTCGCTACGCTTAATCCGAATACGATAATAGGTATCCGTAAGGTCTAAAGATATATACTATACGGCGTCCTTAAGCCGATTAAGCGTCTCGCTAATAAGGGGTAGAAGGTAGCGATTTTTAATCGTAACCTCGTTTAGTCCCCTATAATCGACGTAGAGTCTTAGAGTACCGTCCTTCTTCGGTACGAATAAGATAGGCGTACCCGCCTCGCTAGTACTAAGCCTAATTTACTAGTTATCTAATACCTTAATTAGATATACTCGGAGCTCCTTAAGTTCTCGCTCTAACTAATAATATAGAGCTCTATATAGCGGCTTCTTACTAGTAATTAGGTCGATCGTATACTCTATATCTATATAGAGCTTACGACGGTCTTCCTAAGATATACTAAAGATGTCTATAAAGTCCTTAAACTCCTCTAGTAGCTCCTCGTTCTCGGAAGCATATATAGCGCTTAAGCTAATCGTATAGATATAGGGGGTACCCTTTATCTCTCTAAAGAATTACTATAGCTCTAATACCGTAACCTTAGGTACGGCGCCGTCTAATCCGTAGGTCTATACATCCGTCGCGCTATCGATAATTACCCGGTAATCCCTTCGCTATAGCCTACCTAGAATAATCTCTAGACTCGGTATCTCGAAGGTATAGAAGGTACTAGTAGTCTCCTTCTCTATACCGTTAGAATCTACGATCTATAGGCGTAGAGTATACGCTCCGTAGTAGTAGCCTCGTTCTCCTTAAAAACTATCCGCCTAAGGCATCGTCGCCCCCTTAATCTCTAGATAGTAATACTATAGGACGAATTCCCGGGATACTATATTAATATCCGCTATATTATTAAGTAAGTATATAACTCGTACGCTCTCTACCTTCGTTACTAAAGTACCTTATACTCGCTTCGAAGGTACGTATACTAATAAGCTACTAGAACTAGCCTCTATATTTACCCTTAGCTCTTAGTCGATACCTTAGCTTTTCCCTTAGCGCTCTCGCTAGCGTCTACCTTATAGACTAATTACGTATCCTTCTCCTCGGACTTCTAGAGGTAGCGATTTAGATAGTTAGGCTTTAAGTAGCCTCTTCTCTCGTAGCCGTAGTATATAACCTTCGAGAGGTAGTCTTTATCCTTCTTATCGCCGTCCTTTCGGTCGTACCTCGAGTACTTATCGCGTACTCTCTTATCGCGCGACGTAGGCTTATCCTCGGTACTTCTACTTCCGTAGTTATTAAACTAGCGACGTCGCTTCTTCTTATCTTTCCTATCCTCGCTACTTATACGCTCTCGACGCTTTCCTAACGGCTTATTAAGGGTCTTAATACGTAACGTAAGCTATATAAGGTCTTACTATAACTCGAGTACTACGTAGTACTTAACGATTATACTACGTAACGTAGGCTAAAGCTTTACGAGTAGATAGCGTACTCGCTACGCCTCGGTATAATCGCTTAGCTAATCTTCTAGTACTACGAGTTCGAGGGTAAAATTCTAAACCGACTAGTTCTCTCGCTACCGCGCTACCTTATACTCGAGGGTTACGTCGAGTATACGGTTTATAGGATCCCCGATATAATCTACGTAGAACTTCTTAAAGTCCGAGTACGTATAGCTACTAAGAGACTCTAGATCGTAGTTATTATACTACTTCTTATACGTATCGCCTACGAGGTATATAACCCTATATAGCGTCTTACTATAGTCGGTCTTATATATACTAATAGATAACGTAAAGATTAGAGAGAGTTCCCTTAGGAACCTCCGTACCTCTTTAATAGTATCCCCTTTAAAAGGTTTAGGCTCCTTTAGTCGTAGCTTATTAGTAATGAACCTAATACTCGTACCTATAACTATACCCGCGCCTACGCCGAGTACGCTAATCTTACCTATTTTACTTAGGGTCTCTATAGGTCTAGTAAGGGATAGCCTTCCCCTCGGAATAGGTACGTTTCGGATAATATCCTTAACGTCTAACTCGTCTTCGGAAGAACTACTAGACTCGCTTAGAGCTAGCGTATCGCCTACGTCCCGCTAAGCCTATAAACGCGTATTCTCGCACTCTAGCTCTTAAGCTTCGACCTCTTATTTTAAGATCTTTCGCTTAGCCTTTTCGCGCTCTAAGCGCCCCGTAAGCGTACTACGCCTTATATCTAGGGAGGCTTCCTACTAGATCCGTTCCTCTTCGGTAGGTTAGGCCTAGTCGTCGTTATTATTACTATTATTATTTATACCGCTACTACTAGTAGCCGTCGGTTCGCTTACTTCTATAGTATAGGTCCTATAGGCCGCTACGATTAGTAGACTAATTAGAACTATAAGAGAGAGGCATATAGTAACGTATAGAATACTAAATATTCCTATAGGTTAGGAGGGAGGAGAACTAATTAGTACACCCTTTACTAAGTATTTTAGGCTAGGCTAATAAATACCGCTACGCGGATCCTTACGGATACTCCGTATACGGGGAGCCTACTTACTAACTACTAACTATAGTCGTACCGCTAGCTTATAATAACTATTAGCATAATTGCGGAAACCCTAGCGCATTACATCCGTAATGCCTATGTACGTAACCCGTATAGTATACGCCCGCGGGCCGCATCTCACTATATATGCTAAGCTAGGCTTAGCTCGAGACTTTACCTCCTCGAGGCTCTTATAGGGGGTATATAAATCTACCCCGACTAAGGTATTAGAAATAGAGACGGGATCGCTACTAATATACTAATACCTAAAAGGAATAAGGTACTAATACGCTATTAAAACGACCCTATACCCGGCTTAGGAAACTATTAAGGAAGCGCTCGAGAAGATCCGTAACTAAGTACCGCCGAGAAGGAGAAGGGTTAATAGACCCGAGAGAAAGGTATAAAAGGAAGAAGATCTAACCCGAGGAATAGAGACCCTATATAAAGTATTTTAGACTATTAAGAAAAGGGAGGGAAGAAAAGGGTAAAGTATAGCGGAGGAGATAGCGAGAATACTCTAGGAAGAAGAATAGGGAGAAATACCGAGGAGAAATAGGATACCGAAAGTATTAACGACCTTCGGGAATAATAACGACCGGATCTATAAAGACCTAAAAGGGGCGGAGGTAAGTATAGCGATGTAACTACGCTCCGAGTATATCGGTCTTAGAGCCTACCTATACTAGAGAAGAGTCCTAGGGATAGAAAATAAAGCTTACCTATATAGCTACCCGTCTTAAAACCCTAAATATATACTACTAGTATACGAATAATAGAGGAAAGGGAGGAGCGAGTAGAGATACTAGTTAAAAGAGAGGGAATACGATAAGATTATTATAAATAAAGAAGATATTAGAAGAATTATAAAATAGATTATTAGGGAGGGATACCTCGAATAATACGTACTAGCCTAGGAGATAGAGGAGTAGATAGAGAGGAGGGGGTAGAGAAGGAGGGGAGTAAAGAGGAGGGGGTATTAGGGTAGTAGGCAAGGTAGTTAGAGGGTAACTCTATAATACTAGTATACCCTAGAGGAAGTTAAACCGAAAGATAAAGGAAGGAAAGAAGTAACGAGGGTAGGGGGGAGAGGTTTTTACTAGCTAGCCTAGTTTCATTTTTATAGAATACATAGGGTTAGACCTATATAGGCCGATAGGCACTAGAACAGGCAAATGAAAGATCTATCTATCTATCTACTCTAGGGATTAGACTTTACGCCGGTACACTACTTCTTAGTAGGAAGGTTAATCGATATAATAGAGAGGGAAGGGATAGAGATCGTTATACTAAAGGGACTTACTACATAGGAAGCTAGATTAAGTAAGAGCACGATCGACCTCTACTTTATAACCTAAACGATTAGAGAAAGGGTTACGAAATGTACGGTAAACATGGACATCGAATCATTATTAGACTACCTACTAATACAAACGGAGCTCGACCTACAGGCTACCTAGGAATAAGAGCCGGAACCGAAACCGAACTAGAAGAGGGCTAACTAGGAGGAAACAAATAGGGTACTAGAACTAAGGGCCTAAGAAATAGCAACGAGAAACCTCCGGGATATAGAAGACATCGAGAGGGTAGTAGAAGACCTAGTTAGGGCTATCTAAGAAGCGATAGAGGCGACTATACCCTATAATAGACCATTAAAGTACTAATAACCGTACTAGATATAAGAATGTACGGAGAAAGTAAGAGAAGTAAGAAGGGTAAGAAGGAAGTAGACGGTAACTTACTCTTAAGAGGACTAGGAGGCCTACTATAGAGCTACCTAGGATAAGAAGAGCTAGATAAAAAGGGATAAAAGGTAGGAATAGAGATCTACTATCGGAATACTTATAGAAAAACCGGAAGAAATATAGAGGATTACTAGATAGGCAAGGTAACCTACTTAGAAGAAAGATTAACTACCCTAGTTTCCTAACATTAAGGATAGGTAGGGTAGAATACATACTACTAACGAAGGAAAAGTAGGAGCCCTAGGACAATACTTCTTCGGAGGGTAAGTAGAGGTAGACCTCGCGGATATCTAAGGAGCTTAACTCGAGTTACCTAAGGAAGGAATAAAATAGTAACTAGAGACGGGCATAAAGGAAGTTATAATAACTATCTTAAAGCTCCTAGGAAAGAAAGCCCCTAGACCCGACAAGGTACATAATAAAATACTTAAAGCATATAAGGAAACGCTAGCCCCGGCTCTATCTAACATCTTTATAGCCTACATAAAACACGGATACTACCTAAGGCACTTTAGAGAATCCCTTACTATAGTACTCCGGAAGCTATAAAAGGAAGACTACTCCTAACTTAAGTTATACCGACCGATAGCGCTCCTAAACATAATAGGGAAACTCCTAGAGAAGCTAGTCGTAAGGAGGCTTATAGAGTTCGTAGAGGAGTATAACATCTTACTAGAGGAATAAATAGGAGGAAGAGTAAAGAGATCTACCCTTATAGTAGTAGAACTTATTATAGAATAGATTAGACATATATAGTACTATAGGAAAAATAAAGCGGCGTTACTCCTCTTACTCGACATATTAGGAGCCTTCGATAATGTCTCGCACGAAAGACTAATCTACATCCTAAGGCAAAAGAGGATACTAGTATAGATAGTCTAATTTATATAAACATTCCTAAGAGAGAGGACAACCTAACTACTCCTAGGGAGATATAAGTTAACCCCTATCTAGATAAATATAGGAATACCCTAAGGCTCTACCCTATTACCGATACTCTTTTTAATATTCGTAGCGGACCTCCTACCGAAGCTTAAATTAGATAAGACATTAGCATCGGGATTCGTAGATAATACTAACATCCTAGCATAGTCGGACTCGATAGAAGAAAACTATAGAATCCTAGAAGAATAATATAAGGAGTACGAAGCGTAGGTAAAGAAATATAGGGCGAAATTCGTACTAGAGAAGTATAGACCCCCCGTTGGGTTAGGTTGAAACCGAATGGGTTAGGTTGGGTTAGGTTTTTATAGAGTAACCCGAGCGCTCGGGTTAGGTTAGGTTTCAAAACCCGACGCTAAGGACGGTTTCTTAGCGGGGAAACCCGACCGATAGACGGTTTCTTAGCATAAGGAACGAATTTTTTTTTTCTCTCGGGTAGCTATATTAGTAGCTACATTTTTCCCTAGAGCCTATACTCTACTTACTAGGGGCCTATAATAGCCTTTGCGGGGGAAATTAGGGCTTATTTCCCCCTTATTCTATATGCATGCCGACTCTATGCTAAGAAACCGTCGAGCGCTCGGGTTTCCCCTGCCAAGAAACCGTCGAGCGCTCGGTTTCCCCTACTAAGAAACCGACCGCTCGGGTTGGGTTGGGTTTTCCAACCCAACCTAACCCAACCCAACCCAACGGGGGGTCTAGAGAAGTATTAACTAATCTACTTTAGTAAAGCGAAGATAAAGTATAATATAAAGGTACCGATAATAATCTAAGGCTACCTAACCTAACCTACCTTAGAGCTACGAGTCCTAGGAATATAGCTAGACCCGAAACTAAGCTAGGGCCTATAGGTAAAGAAAGNGAGAAGTATTAACTAATCTACTTTAGTAAAGCGAAGATAAAGTATAATATAAAGGTACCGATAATAATCTAAGGCTACCTAACCTAACCTACCTTAGAGCTACGAGTCCTAGGAATATAGCTAGACCCGAAACTAAGCTAGGGCCTATAGGTAAAGAAAGTATAGATAAGAGTTAACGCGAATAGATAATCGATCGAAAGACTTACGGCATCGATATAGGGCGCGATATTTAATAAGATAAAGACGATATATAAAGTAATCGTAAAACTAGCGATACTATACGGAGCTTAGGTCTAGGTAGTATAGGATAAAATACCGAAGAGAGTTATAAATCCGATAAGTAGAGTCTAGGCTTAGTACCTAAGGAGAGTTATAGGGGTATATAAATCTACCCCGATAAGAGTACTAGAAATAGAGATAGGATCGCCGCCTATATACTAATACCTAAAGGGAATAAGGTACTAATACGCTATAAAAACGACTCTATACCCGGTCTAGAGAACTATTACGGAAGTACTAAAAAATATTTAGAGCTAGGCCCATAAAAGAAAGAGAAGAACGAATAGACCCGAGAGGAAAATATAAAAAGAGGAGGACCTCGCCCGAGGAAAGGAGACCCTCTATAAAGTATATAAAGACTACGGAGAGAAGGGAAGGGATAAGAGGCTAAAGTAGGGCGGAAGAAATAGTAAGGATACTCTAGGAAGAAGAATAGGAAGAAACTCTACGAAGAAACGGTATACTAAAAGTACTAACTACCTTCGGAAGCTATAACTACTAGATCTATAAAGGCCTAAAAAGGGCGGAGGCGAGTATCGCTATATAGCTACGCTCTAAACACATAGGACTAAGAGCCTACCTACATTAAAGAAGAGTCCTAGGAATAGAAAGTAAGGCTTACTTATATAGCTACCTATCCTAAAACCCTAAATATATGCTACTAGTATATAACCGATAGAGAAAGGGAAGAAGTAAATAGAGATACTAAGTAAAAGAGAGGGAGTACGATAAGATAATTATAAATAAGGATAACATTAGAAGAATTATAAGATGGATTATTAGAGAGGGATACCTAGAATAGTACGCCCTAGCCTAGGAAACGGAGGAATAGATAGAGAGGAGAAGGACGGAGATAAAAGGAAACGGGGAGGAGGAAGTATTAGGGTAGTAGGTAAGGTAGTTACAGGGTAATACTATAATACTAGTACACCCTAGAAGAAGTAGAACCGAAGGAAGGAAGAGGAAGCGAAAGAGACATTAGGGATAGAGGAGAGGTTTTTACTAGTTAGCCTAGTTTCCTTTCTATAGAATCCATAGCTATAGACCTACATAGGCCGTTAGGCACTAAAATAGGCAAATGAAATATCTATCTATCTATATATCCTACGTATAGATACCTTATATCCTTAACCCTAGTATTTATAAGTCCCTTAACCTTTAGGGCTAATCTTAACTTTCTTCTTTATATACTAATAACTATAGTATAATAGTATTAAGTAACCTTCTTAACATATATTCTAGGTTATACTTAATAAGACTTCTTTAACCTTTAAAAGAATTCCTAAGTCTAATATAAGGTAGGCTAATTCTTAATCCTTACATCTACCCTTACTAATTTGCCTAAAATTAGTTACATTATACTATAGCTACTACTACTACTACTACTACTACTACTACTACTACTACTACTACTACTACTACTACTACTACTACTACTACTACTACTACTACTACTACTACTACTACTACTACTACTACTACTACTACTACTACTACTACTACTACTACTACTACTACTACTACTACTACTACTACTACTACTACTACTACTACTACTACTACTACTACTACTACTACTACTACTACTACTACTACTACTACTATAAGTATAAGTAATCCTTAACTCTAGAGAGTAGTAGATAACTCCTACGGTCCAGATTTCGACTCTAATCGATTTCAAGAGTGGTGTTGTGAAGTGACTTTCTCATATCCCCTTAACGAATTCCGTGGTTAAGTCCGACAAACTGCTGCATAAGATCTAAGCGATCTGGTTGGTCGAATCCGCTTTGCATAAGTTGGCACAGACGTATTTTGTATAGGGAATCCACTATAATCCTAGTTCTACCGGTGAACGCCGACAGCCAACGAGTTCTTACAGGGGATGCTCAAGCATACCTGCCGCCGGTATGGTGCACCTGCCTACCATGTCTACCAGCCGTCCGCGCGAGCGCCGAGAGCCCTCCTAACACACTAGCTAGAGCCCCTGTTTACGCACTGCGAACAACGATCCAGTTCGAATTGAAGACCTATTTTGGCTCTATTCCTCATCCCACTGCAATTGTAGCCGGCCCTCGGCACTTTCATAGTCTCGTAATCTCTTCAACACCTCGTCTGCTGAATGTGCTTGGCTCATGATACTAGAATTACCTTTCGCGACGAAACCCACTCGTACGGCTTTCTTCACCCACTGCAAGAGCCCATCCCAATATCCTTCGACATTGAACAACACCACCGGCTTATCGTGAATGCCTAGCTGATTCCAAGTGACAATCTGCGACCTTGATTTAGTACGTTGTCTCCTGGCTTCTGACGGGCGGAAACTCACCTCCATCAACTCTTCCAACGTTCCATACCCTCCGCTCAAAGCAACGAATCCACTCCCTGCTCCACCAGCCAGAACCTCGTCTACCATCATTTGCTTCCTGGTATGCATATCCTGAACCACGCTCGTTCTGCCGAACTTGTTCTCATCCATCTTCCTCTGCTCTTCCAAGCCCTTCTCGGCCGAATCTTCGTCGTTGGTGTATTTCCGTTCGAAAGCCATCAGCGCTTTGGGAATGACTCCGTGTGCTGCTTCAGGGCCGGAAAGTTTGACTAGTTCGCCTGCGACCTGGCCCATCAGACCTGATGTTCCTCCTCCAAATACTAGCTTGACGCCATTTTTGTGGAAGACTTGTGCTAAAGAGCGCGCTGCGTCGAGGTGAGCTGGGGAGTTGCCTGCTGACGTGCCGCAGCTTGGTCATGTCAGTGATGAGGAAATGGTTCTTGGTTGGAGTCTGAGGTCTTACAAGACGCAGACTACTGGTGCTTTGGTTTCTTCAATTGATCCCATTTCGGCAATTTCGATGTTTGACTAAATTCGGTACGAATGTGTATTGAGGTCAGACACAGCGGTTTGATGGTATCCATAGCTGTTATGGTAGACCTCGCTGGACGTATTCTCGGCGCTCCCGACACATAATGGCTTGGAGTGATTCTCAACTGCAGAACCAATGATTAACTCAATTAAGCACATGCCGACCAAACAAGAGCAACGCAGACCCAGAAATGTTCGATGTGATGTCACAATAAGCTCTCAAGTCGCGATGTGAGTTCATGCGTTGTAGAGCCGCTTAACCACGTAGGGGCACTCGAGCCACGTGGGAATCCATATTTCACAGCAGGATTGGGTATGGTAAGGCCGGCGCTGTAGATCATTCGAGATCTTGTTATGTAAAAGTTGCTGTTCCCCGGACGAGTCCGTCAAAAGTCATTCCATCACCCTGCATTTGGGTTACCTTCTTCGAGCATCGTCTTGAAGTTTATCGTCTTGCATCACTACCACCGTTTCATCCAGCATCTCTCTCGTGAAACTGTGATGCTCTCACCTCGGCCATCAGAAACGTTCATTGTACGCACCAGGTAGGCTGTTGTCTTGCACGTTCTTTCATTGCTGCTGTTGTGTCTTCAGACGGTTTGCTGGTGGCAATTCGCATAATTGATTTGAGCACGTCTTGAATATCGCCACCTTGCTTCGAAAAGGTTTACCTGCACTACGGTTCAGCAGAACGGATTTCCGGATATGTCTTCCAGAGAAAAGAGTCACGATGATGGAGCATCGTCCAAACCTCCCTCGATTGCCAGCGAAACTGCAGAGGCGGACAGCTCCAGATCTCCGGTGGGCTCAGACGAAGAGAAGGGCAAAGTAAACGATGACGCTGAAATCGCAGGCGTGTCTACCGATGATGAAGGCAATACCTATCCTGAAGGTGGTCTTCGAGCGTGGCTTGTTGTCGCTGGCGGCTTCTCGGGCATGATGGCATGCTTCGGATATATGAACACAGTCGGGACCTATCAGGCATACTTGGCTACTCATCAGCTCTCAGCGTACTCGGAATCGACTATCGGATGGATCTTCTCGCTTTACATCTTTCTTGCATTCGGTGCTGGAGTTCAGATCGGACCGCTATTCGACAAGCATGGCGCCTTTTGGCTTGTTGTAACAGGCGCGACATGTACAACATTGAGCATTTTCTTGCTGGGAATTTGCACGCGGTACTGGCATTTCATCTTTGTCTTCGGAATCCTCGGCGGATTGGGAAATGCCTTCATTTTCACAACATCTGTGTCAGCTGTCGGGCACTATTTCCTGAAAGGACGAGGTAATGCGACAGGCATTGCTACTTGCGGCGGAGCTCTCGGAGGCGTGATATTCCCATTGATGCTGCAAAGCCTCTTTCCTAAGGTCGGATGGGCGTGGGCAACTCGGATTCAGGCCTTTATCTTCCTTGTATTGCTTCTGATTGCAATCGTGCTCATCCGCGCACGGCTTCCACCTCGACCAGGCAGCAGTGCGCTTCCTGACGTGAGAGTATTCCACGACCCCTGTTTCGCGCTGGTGACCTTTGGCGCCTTCTTCCTGGAACTCGGCCTATTCATACCGATCGCGTACATCACCTCTTATGCATTGGACACTAATGGCGCTATCTCGATGACTTTCGCATACCAACTCCTGGCTATCTTCAACGCCGGCTCGTTCTTCGGTCGGTGGGCGCCAGGTTATCTTGCAGACAAGCTTGGTCGATTCAACACGCAGATTGCAGCCGTGTTTCTATGCGCCGTGTCGTCGATAGGTCTCTGGCTGCCTGCTGCAGTTCTTGCAACTAGTTCGAGCGCATCTCCAAAGGCCGTCTTGGGACTCACGATAACTTTTGCTGCTCTCATGGGCTTTGCTTCTGGTAGTAATATTTCACTTACGCCAGTTTGTATCTCCATGCTGTGTCCGACAAAAGAGTATGGCCGTTACATCGGAACGACCTACACCATCGTCTCGGTGGGCACGCTCATAGGTCTGCCTATAGCTGGAGCTCTGATCACGGCCTGCGGAGGATCATACTGGGGAACTGCACTCTTCACTGGCCTGAGTTATGTTTGTGGTTTGGGCTGCTTCACTGCGGTGCGTGTGATAAAAGCAGGCTGGAAAGCATATGTGCTGTATTAGAAGTAGCAGAGGAATGCAATGTTGTACCGTTTTCTGTCTCCAATATGTGACGAGAGTTCCATTAAGTAGAGCTCAGTGCCAAGCACCACATGACTCGTGCAATAACCTCGGCAAGTTCTACTACTTACTTAGCTTTCACGAATCCCTGCTTCGATCACAACTGCATCAACAAATCGTCGCAGCCGAAATCACAAGCCATGGCCTCACTACCTCACATATCAGCTGGGCTCGCAACAGAAACGCCGTCAACTAGCGAGACTGCTACCGGTGGAAACGCTGGTGGCAACATCGAGCCAAAAGAATCCGCACAAGTTAGCGAGCAAGAAACGAAGGAGACTACCATGAGCAATCAACCTGGAAGTGCAGAAGCGGCTGCCGAGAAGTTGTTTGAGGAGAGGATGGAGGAGGAGTATGCGAAGAGGGAAGGTGGTGCTTGATTCAAGGCTAGTTTGTTGGCATGAGATGTGCAACATGTCAGATTAGAGAGTGAGAGTTGTATCCCAGGAATGTCATGAAATTTCAAATCGCACTGTATTATAGAAAAAAAATCTGGCAGTCTGGTCCCATTAATATTTCCTCCGTCAATCTGGTGCCTTCTTGGCATGAAACTACATCGTCCAGCAGTCTTGTCATCAGAAACCAAGCATGAGAAGCAGAAAGCAAACTCTCAGAACTCCGAATGCCGCTCAAAATATGCAGAAATCATAGGAAACCTTATCCTCAAGCTTGTCGTCACCATCCATCATGGTTTCGTTATTAGGTTTGTCGTAAATGGTCTGAGTTCCTTCTGTCGCGCTCGGTGTATTAGTGCCATCTGGTGAAGTGACGGCGATCGATATTCTGGGCCAGCCGTATAATGAATGTCCTTCCAAAAACTTCCAACGGAAATTTTTTTCCTGATTGCTCCTGAATCTCTACGTCGCTTTCATGGTAGGACAGCACTGCTCGTTGACATATTCGCCGGGAGTGCATTGGACACGTGGGAATGGTTTTGACGTTGGTGCAGGTCGACCCTTTCTCCAGCAGCAGAGATCAGGCTCGCCGCCGTGCATGGGTGTATGGGAGTTGCAGCTCAGATCAACGTTACTGACTGGTGGTTTTACATCATCGGTCCAGTAATGATTGTGAGCTGAGCGTCCAGGACAGCAGACTTGGTCCGGGAACTTGCGACATTTTCTCGGCGCTGGGCTAGTTTGAAGCATTTAGTTGGATTTCCAGTGACGACACGCTCATTGCGAGCGAGCCTTTTCGAGCCCTGGCCAGGACTCCTTAAAAATCCTCTGAATAGGTTCCATTCAAGACTTCTGTATCTTCGTCGTAGTCCTCTTCAGCTGCATCTCGGGCAAACTTCACATTCGAGCTGTCATAACTTGGATGATCAGTCTGCTGACGAGAGGTGCTTAAGCTGTCGGGGACTTGTTCGTCTGCGGGATAGTTCACGTCCGAATCAGCAGCCTGGGTTTGATACTCATCGTTGCTCTGTATCTGCGGCTCGGCAATCGGCGAGTTGGCAGACTCTGGTTGAGTGATGTCGGCAACTTGGTCTTGTTGCTGTGGTGCATTGTCAAGACTGTCCCCAGGAGAGAGGTTGGATGGTTCATCGACTTGAGTACCAGGCTGTTCTTGGTGATTACTCTCAGTAGTATGCTGCTCGTGAGCGTATGGTTCGCTGCCGGTCTGGTCAAATTCCGGTGGCACACCTTGAATGTTGTTACCGTGCTCGAAGCTCGCACTGTTGTGTTGGTGTGAGTGGGTGTCATTGTGTGTAGCAGGTAGGAGGCCGGGACCAGCAGGACCAACATGATGTCCTCCAGAATGCGGCGTGGCGGTGGATGTGGCACTGCTGTGACCAGGTGTCGATGCATGGCCCTTGAGTTTATTGGTCCATTTGCGCCATCCACCAGTCGTCACGGCCGCTCCAGAGCTCTTTGTCGAGGTGATAGCTGCCGTTGTCTTGCTGCCAGATCCTCCACCCCACAGCCCTCTCTTATCAATGCTACGCATCCCACGGGCTTCGAGAGAGCTATCTGTCTGGGCGGGGAATGGAGGCGCAACACCGTCCAAGCCGGTTCCGTTAGACACACGAAGGTATGGGAAGCCAGAGGCCAAAGCGAGTCTGTTGTACATTGCTCCAGATGCTGTGGGTCCAGCATAGTCAGCTGCACCTGAGATGGCCTGACGATCAGAGTCATCAATGCCTCCAGGCCACGCAGTCGGCTCCGTCTGCTGTGGTTCTTCTGTAACAGAGTTCGCAGCATCAGTCACAGGGGCTACTGGGGACATGAAGTCACTGATATTCGCGCCATCGGTGGTGCTCTCCAGAGGGCTGACGCCAGGAGTACGCTTGATGACCCTCTTTAAAGTCGTGTCGCGGTTGTTGCTCAGGTTAGATGGGCTTATAGTTCTCGCCTCAATGTACTCGGAAAATGATGTAGACCTCGTATCAGTCGGTGTAGGGTAGATTGAAATTGACGTGGAGAGACCTTCCGCGGTAGAGCTGATGTCGCGGACAGTCTTAGGCTTTCCGGTCGTTGAAGGCTTTGGAGAAGGGTGGTTGGTAGCTGCAGCGCCTTGACTCATCTGTGGAGGCATAGCGGCAGCTTTCCCGCTCGAAGCGGCCTTCTTGGGGTCAGTGGACTACTCAGCACATATCGAGACGAGTTTTACTCACAGGCCTTGGTGCTGGACATGCTTTGATTGCATCGGGGCTTGAGCCTGTGGACACGGAGGCAGGTGCAGCGGAGGCTGCAGCGCCTTTGACCGAAGACAGACCACTAGCTACTGGCGGTGCCGCACTGGCAGCAGAGGAGACAGTGCCTTTGCTCGATGGGGTACCAGCAGATGCTGGCGGCGCAGCAACGACAGTTGTGGCAAGCCCAGCCGCAAGCAAAGTGGATATCATCAAAGCCTTTGCTGAAGACATCCTTGGTTATAGGCAGCACCAGGAGTTAGCGTGTTCCGGCGGGTATCGTGCTCCGGCAGGTACGGGAGTCGTAGTGCTTGTGTGCTCAACTGATATGAGGTCAACTGTGGGTGTCGATAGCTTGTCCAGATGCTCTCTGTCGGTTCTTGGTTCAACTTCTGATGCAAGAAGAATTGTACTAGAGGGTTACAGAAGCCATTTACTTATAGGAATTGGAGCCAGGCCTCGAGCGAGTCGTGTGTCTGAAGTCATCCTCCATGCGCTTGAATGCCATTGTCACGATGTTAGTGCCCCTTCGAGATACGTGACGTGTCAGTCACGAAGCTGTGAATAGTGGCCTCACGCGCTCAGCGCGTCCTCAAATCCGTGCTGACGTGTGAGATTTTGCGCATGTGAAAGTGCACGTGGAATACTTCGTGACTTTCACAAACATTTTCCAAGGTCATAAATGCGATCATCTCCTAGAGACATGGAGTAAAGCGTGATGATCAAAGTTTGCTGAAATCGTCGTACTTCTGTATCCGCCACGTTGCGGCCATGAGTACTCGTACTGCAGTGGAATATAGTTTGCTGAACCGTTTTCGAGTATCCTGTGGCCGGCGATCAAAGCGATCACGTCTTGTTACATAGGGTCCTCTCAAAGCTCGAGGCTAAACGATCATGAGAGTCGGAATTGCCACCCTGCTGGTCCTGAGACCTCTGCATGTTAGCAGTGTCCATGCAACAGTTTGCACGTGGTCAATCAAGTTGTTCCTCGTACAGATCAGACTTGCCTTTAACGAGGTCATTGATGCCCTTGCAGCGCCCAACCATAGCCTCTATGAGCCCAGGCTAGATCGCCACAAGCTTTTGCGGCACCTCGCAAGTATCTGTGTGTAACTCCGAAGAGCCACACATCATCATCATGACACAGGTATGGAGTGACAAAGACTTGATAGAATGCACTTACCAATTCAATCTCCAGAATCACCATTTACGGCGATAGCAATGTTGTCCCTTTTGTTCTTCCAGTCTCCATCTTTGCAGTGCGTGCACCAAATTGGATCTGGATCCTGTCAGCGTAAGGATCTTGCTGCACCCGGAAGGGTTTGCCTACCGCTCGCTTCTTCTCCCGGGCTACGGCTTTCATGCCAAGCTTCCACGCCAGGCACCTGAGAATCTTTTTGCCCGGCTCTATCGTTGATGCATCATCTTGCTCCTTTATTTGATCCTGATGCTCAAAGTCACATTTGTCAGTCACCGGTCTGTCCAATGCCCACTGCACTAAGCGCTCATCTAGGAACGGAAACCTCGCCTCTCTTCCCCAATGACTGATGACACGGTCGTCTCGGCCCAAGTTTCGCTTCCCAAGTCGTGCTACGTCTAGATCCAGCTCATCCAAAAGACCCTCGTATCCATTCCTCTTGAAGGCCGTCGCATGTCGAGTGTAACCGGCGAACAGTTCATCAGCGCCAAGGCCAGACAGAAGGACTCGCGCTGATGTCGTGTATGCGCAGTCTTGCACAATTCTCTGAGATGCAACCATGCCCTCGCCGCGCGCTGCAAAATACAGTGCTGATGCTATGCTTAGATCCATCTCTGTGTTGTGCGGATGCATCAGGGTGATTATCTGTTGGCGATGCTGTGAGAATTCCCGGAATGGCACATTGACGCAGACAAAGCGCCACTCGCGGGCAGGGCAGACCTCGCAGAGTTCAGCATAAGATGCACGCCCAGTAACGCGGTCAGGGCAGAGTTCGAACGCTCCTTCGCCAGCAGATTTGTGAACTCGCGGGTTTTCAAAAGCCACGTTAAGGAGGTCTATTGGCTCTGTCACATCTAGAAGTTCGTGACACATCCGTGCCAGCGTCGTGCAGTCCAGGCCGCCGGAAAAAAGCACGCCAAGTTTCGCCCTAGCAAGACGAAACGGATCTTGAAGACGCTGCGGAGGATCCGGAATATCTGTGACTCGGAAGGAAAGCGACTTGTAAAGATATTCTTCTAGGTCATGTACAGGCGAGGAAAAGTGATCAACCTTGGAGATTGACTGGGGTATTCGCCTGTTGAGCGACAGCTGAGGAAGCACCTACCTGAGTATGAGCGTGTGCACTCACAGCGAGGGCTGAAAGACCTACTGAGACATTGTTACTGTTCACGTCATCAATGAAGGTGTATGGTACCTTGATGCAGTCAATATGACCCGAAGCCGTCTGATCATGCTCAAGGTCAATACAGTAAATCCCGTCTGCCTCCACTTCAGCCCATGGTCCATCGGCATTACCGTCCGTAATACTGCTGAGCAGTACATCGCCAGTGGATGTGACTTTGTGAAGCAGAGATCGGCGGCCGAGCAAGTCGCGGCCAAAGAAAAGCTTCGACGAGGAAAAGTGGTAGAATACAAAAGCATATGGACCGGCCACTGCCGAAAGTGCTTTCGAAACAGCTTGCGCTTGATGAGAAGCGTCGACAGCTTCCGTTGCAGACATTGCTGCGCATAGCAAGTCGTACATGGCCGAGGTGTCGTTGCCAGCCGGACGCTTTCCGGAAATGGTCCATGCCTCGCCATTCCAGCAAAGTGCGGAACCCGAATGAGATCTCTGAAATGGCTGCTCAGTCGTGCTATCACCGCGCAATGACAGCACAGTCGAGTGAAGGACAAGATGGCATTGTCTGGCCGAGTTCTGGCTCTTGATTGAAATTTGATTTGATGCGTCTGGCCCACGCGACTGCAAATGCTGCTTCACGGCCTCCGATGGCTGAATATATGCATTTCTACTGATGGAGCAGAATATGCCGCACATGGCGCGGGTGTCGTCTCGTAAAGTGAAGCCGATGAGACGAGGATGAGAAGGAAATATGAAGCGCGGTTCATTGAACATTCTGACACCAGGCCAAAAGTCGAGTTTACTTGCAGGGATGATGTGGACAGTGGTGGGCTGCGCGTAGGTACCTCTCATCAGGGAGCAGGTGATGTGATGGTCGTCGAATCTGTGTTGGTAAACTGCTAATAAGAAAAACCTCGGATACCGGTGGGATAAAGCCGATGAGGCATGTCGGATAAGAGTATACATATAAAAGCGACAATCAGCACACGATCAGGTCGTCGATGTCCTCGAATGGCCCGGAAGAGCAAGCAAACACACCTCAACATGGCACTTTAGCACCACCGAGACCTGCGATATCTAAGACGCTCTCTGACCACTTCAGCTTCGACGCCAAGCCGACTGAGCAAGAGGTCGATCATGGACAAGTGGGAGTCAATACGTCGCATGCAACGATGAGCTCTACAACAGAATCGAAGCAGGAGGACTTGATCGATCTGGGAGAGGACAACCGGGTCCAGGAGCCAGAGCGATCTGCTGCTGACTCTACGAATGCCGAAAATGATGACAATGGATCAAGAGCGGAAATTGAGAGACAAGCAAGTGAGCATTTAGCAAGAAGAGCCACAGAGCTGTCGATCCATGGCGAGGATGACGGATCGAGAAATGTCGGACGTGAAAATGCTGCAGAGGACAAGCGGTACCTGCCCGAAGCTCCTCCACCACCACCGCCTCGAAAGAACAGTAGTTTGAAGAAGCCTATGCTAGCAGAAGAGGAGTACGATGAGAAACATCCCCCCTCGAACGATGATGGGCAGGAGGACTTGCCAGAACCGCCTCAAGGCACAGCTGAAGCTACGGGAGAAGAGATCCAAACCATCATGGATCAGTTCCAGGATGGGTCAATCGGTGAACAGGAGATTATGTCTCCGATCACAGAGCGCGCTCAGCCCTTGCTTGTGCTACCACCAAGGTCGTCTAGTCTCGAACCGCACGGATCTTACACGATCAGTCCTCAGATGACTGGGCAGAGCGTGCACGTAGCCTCGCCGTCGCCATTGAGTCCCCAAGGCACCGGCAATTCTATCGCATCCAGGCTTACCCAAGGCAGCAAGGCAGACGATACATCATCAATCTCAAGCGCGAAGGCCGGTTCCATCTTTCAGCCGCCTCCGCCATCGCCGGAACCAGAGCCTGCACTGCCTTTCGATTTCCATCGTTTCTTGGAGCAGCTAAGGCACAGGACCGCCGATCCTGTCGCGCGCTTTCTTCGCTCATTTTTGAACGAATTCGGCAAGAAGCAGTGGATGGTCCACGAGCAAGTGAAGATCATAGGTGACTTTCTGGAGTTCATCGCGAAGAAAATGGCAATATGTGAAGTATGGCGAACGGTCTCGGACGCCGAATTTGACAACGCCAGAGAAGGAATGGAGAAGCTCGTGATGAACAGGCTTTACTCTCAAACCTTCTCTCCCGCAATACCAGCGCCCACATCAACGAGTCCTCGAAAAAGGGCCAATAGATCACAGGCCGATCAAGCAAGTCCGCACGGGCCTGGACGAAGAGGACAGCATCAAGAAGACGTGGAGCGAGATGATGTGATTGCTCAGAAGATCAAGATTTACAGCTGGATTCGTGAAGAACATCTCGACATTAAGACTTTGGGTCCAAAAGGAGAGAAGTTCCTGAATCTGGCGCAGAAAGAGTTGTTGAAAATCAACTCCTATCGTGCTCCCCGAGATAAGGTGATTTGCGTGCTTAACTGCTGCAAAGTCATTTTTGGCTTTCTGCGGAACTCCAAGGCTGATCAGTCCGCCGACGCTTTTGTTCCTTTGCTCATCTATACGGTTCTGCGAGCGCATCCTGAAAATCTCGTAAGCAATGTTCAATACATCTGGCGATTCAGGAATCCGGACAAGCTGGGTGGCGAAGCTGGATATTATATGTCTTCTTTGATGGGGGTAGTATCGTTCATCGAGAACCTTGACAGGACGAATTTGACGATTACCGACGAAGAATTCGAGAAGAATGTGGAGCAAGCAGTGAGCGCGATCGCGGAGAAGAATCGCGCAGAAGAGCATGAGCAAAAGTCTCACTCTTCTACTGCTGCCGCAGCGACGGGTCCGATGCAGCACCTGGCTGAAAAGAGTGCTTTGAGTAGGCCCGAAGTTACACCCCGCAACAGCATGGATGCTGAGAGATCAACACCTAACAGGAATCCGAGTCAACGCTTGAGTGAGAAGCAAGCTCAAGCTAATCAAAGCGGCCCGGAAGAAGACGATGTGGACGCTGTCACTGGACTGTTGCGAACAATCCAAAAGCCTCTGAGCAGCATCGGACGCATGTTCTCGGACGATGCGTCAAGCGAGCCAAGGCAGAGCGGCACTCCGAAGCCTGGATCAACTCCACGAGGGCTGAGTCCGGCCCCGCAGATTGGCAGGAGTCAGAGTGGCAGTCAGAGGACATCTGCAGAGAGTCAACGCGCTCAGCAGAAACAGACCGCCGACGATGCAGCAGCGAAGCAGGCCAGTGCAGAAGTAGCACAGGCTCATGCCTTGCGAGTGCGAGAGCACAGAGTCGTAGTAGAGTTAGTTGTCCCTCTCACCTCTCACACCTGGTGTTTGTTTTCATGCTGACCTCGGGCCAGGACATTGCAGAGCATGTTTCCAAACCTCGATACAGAAGTCATTGAGGACGTTGTGCGAGCACAGGAAGGAAACGTGGGAAGAGCGGTGGACGGATGCTTGGCCTTGAGCGGGTGACGATAGCAGAGCTGAAAATACCAGAACATCAGCATAGACCCCGTAATGTATAGAGCGCTCTGAGAAAGAGACCAAATCCCGGACAATTTGTTCTATTTCCTCCAACACAGCTCATTTAAGCTTTGACGTGTGAAACCTTCCCCATCTCTCGTGCAGACGTGCTGAGCCGCATGCCGCGGATCCGAATAATGTGACCAGCGGTCGACTCTTTCATCATCAACGGACGACCAGGCACATACTTGGACCCCTTACACAACATTGACGGAAACGCACACAAGTTCGAGATCGAGTCTCAAGATTGCAGAGTCTGACGTTCCACAGACCTCGGCCAATCGAAGCGCACTTTCCGCGAGAAACGTCATACACCCATCGCAACACCTTTGGCGACTGGAGTTTGGACATACGATGGTCGTCAACGAAACCAGGAGACGTCTGCTTAGGCAGCTGAACAGTCGGTATATATATGGACGATATGTATGTGTGCGCCCGGAGAGTCTATGAGTTATGATTTTCGAGGCTAGCATGGCGGGCACACCTTGCCTTCAGAAGCAGCTGGACAATAGCTGCGCCGTAAGCCACAGCCTTCATCGCAAACCTATGCTGACTTGTATCTTTTGCAGCCCCTATTGCACGCCATAATTGCTCTCATCCAGATCACCATGGTCTCGATATTAGTGCGGAAGTTCAATGCCTACTATGCGAACCGACCTGTGCTCACGACTATGATCACCAACGCCGTACGACCTCATCCCATCACCCTATCAACACAGAACCAGCTAACAGAAGACATTTGCATAGGTTCTTGGTGGTATAGCAGATACAGTAGCCCAAACACTCACAGCGTTCCGCCACCGACAACGACAGAGACTCCTGAATTCAGACGCATCAAAAGGCGATCTCTTCTCGATAGAGATTCAAGATTTGGACAAGAAGGTGCCTTGGCCGGATGATGATTATTTGACACCTGCTTCCAAGCGAGGGCCACCTCCCTTCGACTTTGAGAGATTGACGAGATTCATGGCGTATGGATTCATCATGGCTCCAGTACAACACCGGTGGTTCGCATGGCTGTCAAGATTGTTTCCCATAGGAGGCGGCAAAGGCACAACAAATGCGCTCAAGCGGGTAGCATTTGATCAATTCATATTTGCGCCTTGCGGTGAGTTTGGAGAACAAGGTCGCTCACCGGGCCGGCATGCTGACAACGCATCACAGGTTTGGCAGCATTCTTCACCTTCATGACTGTCGCAGAAGGCGGTGGCAAGCGAGCTGTGATGCGCAAATTCCAAGACGTCTATCTTCCTGCCCTCAAAGCCAACTTCATAGTTTGGCCGTTGGTACAGATGCTGAACTTCAGGGTCATTCCGATCCAGTTCCAAATCGTGAGCAAAGACGTTTGCGCTGCTTCAACAAGGACGAGACTGACATATAACAGCCCTTCGTGTCCACTGTGGGCATCTTCTGGACCGCGTATCTTTCCCTCACAAACTCCTCAGATGAACCGATAGAGAGCCCTGGAGCGCCACGCTCACCAGCTGTATGAGCACTTCACAAGACGTTTCCTTGCTTATGATCACCTGCACTTGGCATTTTGCTCTTTCGAGCAGCATCTTTGGGACCGGCATGCTATAGTTCTATTCGGAGACACCCGGGATTGTCCCTTGGCGTCGTTGGGAAGAACTCGGAAATCGGGCATCAGGCGTTTTGTTTTGGGAGCATAGCCTCGGGAGTGGGGGTTCATTGTACGTTACGTCTTGCCTATGAGAACAAGTTCACGAAGACTACTTAAGATCTGTAACATCTTTTCCTGGTTGTATCCAGAGTCTCGGTCAGAATTGATTTTGGCAGTGCAGGCATACGTCAGACTAGATACAGCCCACTTTGCAGGTAGCGGGGCATCCATCTTTTTTCCGTTGATCTTCAACAATACAACAACCACGCATTCATCGACAGCGACGAAGCGACCGAACCTCCACATTGAACACCTCTACAGAACTGCGAAAATGTCTTTGACCAAGAAGCTCGCCATCACAGACGTTGACCTCAAGGACAAGCGCGTTCTGATTCGAGTGAGTAATGCCGAAAGAGCTTCACAGCATTGACTTGGTGTAAAGCAAGATCTACACGTGAAGCGAGTCTCTAACAATAATGGGTACAGGTCGACTTCAACGTCCCACTCGACAAGGAGACCAACAGCAAGATCACCAACAACCAGCGAATCGTCGGTGCCCTTCCAACCATCAAGTATGCCATTGAGAAGGGCGCGAAAGCGGTTGTGCTCATGTCCCACTTGGGCCGCCCGGATGGCAAGCCAAACCCAAAGTACAGCCTGAAGCCAGTCCAAGCAGAGCTCGAGAAGCTTCTTGGCAAGAAGGTCACTTTCACCGACGACTGCGTTGGTCCCGAAGTCGAGAAGGTCGTGAACGAGCAGAAAGATGGCGGTGTCGTGCTGCTTGAGAATTTGCGATTCCACATTGAAGAGGAGGGTTCAAGTAAAGACAAGGACGGAAACAAGACCAAGGCAGACAAGGCAGATGTTGAGAAGTTCAGGAAAGGATTGACCGCTCTTGGAGATATCTACATCAACGATGCTTTTGGCACAGCACACCGTGCTCACAGCTCGATGGTCGGTGTAGATCTCCCACAGAAAGCATCTGGCTTCCTTGTCAAGAAGGAGTTGGAATACTTCGCAGCCGCGCTTGAGAACCCACAGAGACCGTTCCTCGCTATTCTCGGCGGCGCTAAGGTTTCGGACAAGATCCAGCTAATCGAGAACATGTTGGACAAGGTCAACTCGCTCATCATCTGTGGTGGTATGGCTTTCACTTTCAAGAAGGTGCTCGACAACATGAAGATTGGTAACTCGCTTTTCGACGAGGCTGGCAGTAAGAAGGTTGAGGAGCTTGTCAACAAGGCCAAGAGCAAGAATGTTGAAATCACGCTCCCAGTTGACTACATCACTGCCGACAAGTTCGATGCGAACGCCAACACTGGCTATGCAGAGGACAAGGATGGCATCCCGGACGGCTGGATGGGTCTTGATTGCGGAGACAAGAGTATCGAGCTGTACAAGAAGGCTATTGACAAGGCTAAGACGATTCTCTGGAACGGACCTCCCGGTGTGTTCGAGATGAAGAAGTTTGAGAACGGAACTCGCAAGACGATGGATGCTGCTGTCGCTGCGGCGCAAGCTGGCAAGATTGTGATCATTGGTGGTGGTGACACTGCGACTGTCGCGGCACAGTACGGTGTTGAAGACAAGCTCAGTCACGTCTCGACCGGTGGTGGTGCTTCTCTTGAACTGCTCGAGGGCAAGGACTTGCCAGGTGTGAGCGCTCTCAGCGAGAAGTCATGAATGCATGATGGAGCGAGATTGTGAGCGAAAGCTCAGATTGGTCATATCTATGCCTCTACCGGCACATTATTCGCAGCACTGTAGTGATACAGCGTGCGCGAACAGGCCCAGCGGCCCGAATATAGCTTCATGTCGCCATGCGCCGGCGGACCTTCTGATATCATAGACGGTCGTGTCCCAAGCTCGATGCTCATTCGCAGTCCGAGTCTTTACTCTTGGACCACCCTCTCTTCTCGGTTCTGCGTAGCTCTTTTTGTATCGCGTTGCGGCAAGTTTGCCTTGGTCATCATTACACCGCGTAAAGGTACTGATCACTTATTCGACATCTTCTTCAACTCCTCTCTGTATCAACACCATTAGCGCCCAATCCCAACTCTGCGATCCCACTGCACGCAATACTCACTTCAACTGTGTTGAAAACTCATCAGTCGTATCATCATCATCCCAGCTCTCTTCCCACAAATGTGTGTTTCCTGCTTGTTGTCCTACTTCTTCTTCTTTGGCCCAGTCTTACGCAAAGTCGTCAGCATCGTCTCTTCATGTCTCGAAAGTATATGTACCTTCTACAGGAAAGTCCTCAAACTCATCATCTTCCTCGAGTTGCGCGGCGGGTTTCTGTGGCTGGAGGGGCTTCTCTTGGTCTTTTGCGTTTTCGTTGGCGAGGCCGCCGGCGGCTTTGGCTGTTGCGCCTGGGTTGGAGCCGTCAGACATGATTTCAAGGGTTTGGGGGGCTTGTTGTGAGTGTTGTTTGTTTGGTGGATGAGTTGGGCTATTCTATGCTGCTTGCGTTTGATGTTCGGATTCGGATTTCCGAGCACCAACCAACACGTTTGGGACACGCAACGTCCACGTCCACACAATCATACTACACAATGACACTCCGGTAGTTCTAGTTTTGACCATGACTTCTTCCATGCTGGCTAGTGAGCTCAGCAACTTGATATCGGAATCGAAAAGAAAGAATGCCGAGCTACGGACTGCGGCGGAGAAGTCGTTGCAGGAACTCAAGTCAATTACGGTCAATTCGGAGCAACAGCTGGCAGCAGGTATGTAGTTCTATGCCAGCAGCAGCAGTCTCACCTCCGGGCGGCACTTGAATTGATCTTGGAGCTGACTGACGCAAGATCTAAGAAGTCGCCCATCGTTCATCGAGCCATTTCTGGTAGCATGCGCCGCACACAACTCTCGCTTCTCCGGAAGTGGCATTGCCTGCCTACAACGACTAATTGTGTCTGGAGGCCTGCCGAGATCACGACTACAGGACTCTCTGGAAGCATTCAACAACTGTGCTGATCTGGGACTGGACGTTCAGTTGAAGATCCTGCAAGCACTGCCGACACTGCTCCAGAATTATGCCAATGAATTAGTGGGTGACCTCCTTGGTGGCGCACTCCAGTTATGTGCTTCCCTACAAGCCGCCAGAGAGTACACGGTCAGTGGAGTCGCCGCAGCTACATTACAGCAACTCGTAACAAGCGTCTTTGAGAAAGTCTGGAACGAAGATAAGGCTTCCAACCCACATGCCACCACGACAGAGGTTCCAGGCGACGATGGCCCGCTCCAACTCAGACCTGCTGCTTTCGACGCGTACCGGCTGTTTCGCGACCTGGCACTTGCAGCAGATGGTCGACAAACTAAGTTCGTGGAGTTCTCAGCCTTACCGCCTGAATCGAGCTTGGAGCTCATATGGTCTTCTATTGATTCGAATCCTGAATTGTTCAAGGAGCACGAGGAACTGCTTTCGATTATCGGCGCAAACGTGTTTCCGTTGATAGTCAGAGCACTTTCCGAGAGACTGCCCTTCTCAGTGACTGTGCGTTTGTTCCGCATTCTCGACCTTGTTCTCGACAGATACATGGCACGATTTGCAGGAGATTGTGAAGTCGCATTGAATCTTGGCACACAACTCCTGGAGACAGACTCTGCCCCAGGATGGAAGCGAGCTCTCATCCTTGAGATTCTGAGAGACTTCTTCGATGACAGCACTCACGTCATAGACGCTTACACTGCCTTCGATTCTAGGGAAGGAGGCAAGCCGATTGTGCAAGATGTACTCTCTGCTTTCGTGCGGTTATCGACCGAGAAGCCGGCTGCGATTGGCCTTGGCCAACAGTCAACAATTCCCACAGGCCCTGCGTCACCTGGTCAAAGCACTACCGATCAAGCGACTCTTGAAGCTGCAGGAGGAATGGCTGGTGTCATCAGCTCCGCCCTGGGTGTGACAGAGAGCAGTGTCGCTGGAGTCAGTTCGCAGTGGAGTCTACCAAAGTCACCTTGCATGGACCAGCTCGACAAAAGCGAGCCTCCTGCGCTGCCGGAAACTTATCCATACGCACTTCTTCTGGAATGTTTGAACGGGCTCTCGGATAGCCTGGCTAGAGTAATCCTTCCATTGACAGTGCAGCACGAGCGCACTCGAAGCAGGAAAAGCAGTGCTGCTGCCGATGCACCAGGTGAGTTGAATCCAGTCGAACGTGTAATATTGAGGCAGTAGTGTCAGAGCTGGTAGCTTTGTCTCGCTACTGTCGTTCGGATCGTGCATCGCCTGAAACATGCTGACCTTTATACCTATTTCTTTCAGGTGACCAGCCAGCCCGTAACAGATCAACCTCCTTCCGTACGCGAGCTGTTCCAAGTAATCCTCTCGAGGCCAAGGATGCGCCTTACGCCGGCAAGGTAAAAGCCGTTGCTGGCATTGTCGACAGCTGCTGGCCAGCCGTCCTCGCCACTTGTTCCACGTTTTTGAATGCTGCACTCGATGATCACTACTTCCGAAATCTCATCAAGGCATATCAGCGCTTTGCCCAGGTTGCTGGACTCTTGCGTCTTACTACACCAAGGGACGCATTGATGACAACTTTGGCAAAGGCCGCTGTCCCTGCGCATGTGTTGAATGCAGCCTTGGTGTCAAGTGGGCCTGAGTCCGCCAAATCTCCCATCACAGAGAGTCCTAGAACACTCTCTAATCCCAGAGCTCTTCTGAGCGTCGACAGTCTCGTATCGCAAGCATCTTCGTTACCATTGGAGACATCCCGGAGGCCTGCTACAGATCTTGTGAGGCCCACTCTCAGCGTTCGAAACCTTCTCAGTCTTAGAGCATTGCTCAATCTTGCTATTGCGCTGGGTCCGACACTAGCGACTGCTTTTGCTGTAGTAGTTAGCGCACTCAAGCAGGCCGACATGGTGCTTAGTGCAACCACACCACAACAACTCTCACGTCAAAGCTCATTCATGGCAAGAAATACAAATACAGATTCGCCCTCTGTTGTCCAAGCATTCAGCGCTGAGGTCGCTGCCGTCGAGGCAGCTGCATCGCGCTTACTAGAGAGCACTGCGGACTATCCCAATGACGCTTTTGTGAACGTCCTACAGACGTTTTGCCAATTGCTTAAGGGCAGGCCGGAAGGCGTAAGCTCTCCAATATCACCAGCCTCACCGCGACCGAGTGCGCCATCTTCGCCTCCACGAACGCCAGTGGCAGGGAGTCGAAGGACTTTTTCCGGTCTGCCTGGAATCAGCGCGATTGCAGAAATGCAGCTAAGAGACTATCATTTTGTGATACCCAAGCTCGGAACTCTGGCTGAACTCAATGTTCCCCGGTTCACCAGCGGCGATGCCGACTCAAGCGGCTGGAATGTCTTGGTAGACCAGCTCACATCGATCGCCACCTCTCCAGATGCGCCCAAGGAGGCTCGCGCGACAGCGACGAATGTTCTTGTCAAGCTAGCGGAAGCGGTGATTGTCGATGTGACTCAACAGGATCCCGAAGCCCGAGCACCTATGCAGCATCGCGCGGTCGCCATCTTGTTCCGTCTCCTGGAGATCATTTACACTGCGGAGAAAGAGATCTCATCCAGGGACCTCGAAGTTCAGGCCCAAGTATTAGGCGCGCTTCAGACGATTCTAGAGCGCTGTGGCGACTCACTGATAGCTGGTTGGGATACCATTGTGGGCATCCTGGCCAGCGCCTTCGAGCATGAAGGTCCAATATGTCAAGATGCCGAACATCGCGAAGAAGTGCACATCAAGTGGGAAATGGTCCAATTCGAGGTGGTTTCCTCTCACATTGGAAGAATGTCTTTCACGGCTCTCCAGCTCTTGTGTTCAGACTTCCTAGAGTCTGTGCCGCCGAGCGCTGTCGAGAGTCTGGTTGAACTGCTCCATCGTTTTATGTGCCAGGACGAAGACCTCAATGCAGCACTCACTACCATCACCATGACGTGGAATGTTGCAAACTATCTTTTCGGGAAGTTCTCCAGAGAAGAGCTCGTAGCTTTCTGCCTGGAGGCGAGGGAGTTTGAGGATCTCGCAGAGGAGTTGAAACCTATGCTTCGGCATTCGAAGCCCGCGCTCTGGCTGCTTGTGCTTCTACGTCTGCGCGACGTGGCTGACAGGCCGTCGAGAGAGCTTCGCAATGCAGCTTTCCAGACGCTCTGCAATGTCTTCAAAAGTCATGGCGAAGACTTGCCGGCCGAGGCATGGGACCTCCTTTTGCGATGTACGCTCATCCATGTGGCTCGCATCGACTCCTTCCTTCATCTCGACACCGAGCACGGCAATGGAAACTCCGATGCAGAGCGCGTCACGCCAGATGTCGAGTTATCCAAGAACATAATTATGGGCAACACATCAATCATCGCTCAGCACATCCGCCTGATCGAGCAGGTGGCAAAGTTACCGAGTCTCTGGGAGATGATTCTCAGCATGTTAGAACGATATCTAGATGTCGAGAATCGTTCCTTGACTGCCACGGTCTGGTCGTCACTCGCCAAAGTGCTCCAGGGAATCAGTGCGGATACTAGCTTCTGGCGAGGTCCGATATACCGCACTGCATCGCTATGGTCAAAGCGAGTGCCGCACTTCTCAGTCAACGCCGGAACGCGAAAAGACAGCAACCTGGACGCCTTGACTGCATACGTCGAAGCAGGCGAGGAGATATACCGTCTCACCAAAGACGCGATGAGCTTATCGCAGACCAGATCAATGATCGATAATCTATACACCTGCGTGAAGGAGTCGGATGGGCCACTCTATGGCGCAGATCTCAACAATGCATCTCCAATCCAGAGCAAAACGCTCAACCTCTTCAGAAAGATGCAGTCCGAGGTGCCAAATGCCATTCCGTGTCTGGTGACGGTCGCCTCAAGGATGAGTCAACTGCATCATGACATGACTGATGGCACGAAATCAACACAAGGCCCGACTTTTGTGGCAATTTCCAGCGACGCTACTACGTGGCTTCGAGATCTCCTTTGCGCCAACACCGAGGAGTCGTCAGAAGGGCTTCTGCAGTCTCTACAAGGCCTGCGCCGGATTATTCAGGCTAAGTATGCTTACAAGCTCGAGCACAAAGAGGAGTCACTTTGGCGCAAAGCTACGACCACAGCGCTCGCTCTGGTAGAGCTTACCCTGCGCATCGAGTCTACATTGGAGGCCTCAACATCAGAACTTTGGGCCGAGCTTGTTGGCATAGCTTCCGGAATAGTCAACGCAAATGGGCTTGCTACAATGACCGATGCCAAGCAGAAGATCTACGATGATCAGCTGTTCGACATTCAAAGTTTCGAAGATCTGCGGAAGATGCTCACACCATGTCTGCAAGGTCCTGGTTTGCCTACTGAGGTGCGTCTATCATATGTCAAAGCCCTGTTCGAAGCTTCAATCGTGCACCAACCAGAAGATGGCGAGTTGCCAGATGCGGTTGCGCCGCTGAAGGATCTGGGCAAGATACGTCGAGGAAGAGTGAAAAAGGTACCATGTTCTCAGCGAGAGGATATGGCGTATGTCTGCTGGAAAGAGTTGGTTGCGCTCGCAAGCAGAGCACCAGAGAACCCTCTTGCAGAAGTTGTGAAGCCATGGGTGCTGCTGAGACTCGCCATCCCGATACGAGCTTACATTGCTGATCAACCATTGAGGGGACGGCGCCCACAGCCTCTCTCCGAGCTGGAAGAGCTCCTGTTCGCTTTCGAGACGATTAAGGACCTTGGCCTACAAGCGACCGTCCGGGCTTCCAATAATGTCGCTGCTGGGGAGAAGGCATTGTATGCTCTTCTGATTGAAGCCGTTAACACCGCCGCTGACCCGTGGTCTGGAGCTGCTGAAGTCTTGACACCACTTCAAAGCGTACTCGCTACGTTGGCGAGTAGATAGTCAAAAGTGAAGAAGACCGACTCTTCGGCATAGAAACTCTCCTCTTTTTGATGTTTGTCCCTCAGTCTTTATGTTCCCAAGAGATGCTGTGGTCACCATTGACTAGTATGGTATATGCTTCGCCGTCAAACGCGATAGCACTCATCGCCAGCCACTCCGCTCCAGCTGTTTTGAGCCCCGCAAGGAAGACGCTCTGTGCGAATGCCGGACATATGAGCCCTCGCCATCGTAGCCTTACCAGATCTTGTGTCTTCGTATCTCCAAAGGCAGTAGGAACCTGATACCGACACAAGTAATCATCCACATCATCATCCTTCTCAACTCTCGGCGATATCATCATCGCCAACCCAATCCACTCCAGTAATTCCGCAACATCAGCATAATCCTCACCCTCAACCGCCTCAGGCCAGGCAGGAACTAAAGCATCCCTGACCCTCTCAACCTTCGGCTCAATCTTCCTAACCGAAGGCGCAAAAGCAGCAGCCATCACACCCCCTCCTCCGCATCCAGCAGGATTCTTCAAATCCACAACCACCCACGTCTTCGTCTCATTCAACACATTCCGAAACGCCCATTTCACCCTCTCAAACCCCTTCTTCCCACTCACCATCCTCGGATCCCGAAGATCCATCTCAACGACATATCTCTGCTTGACATGTTTCCTGCCCAGAGACGGCACGGCTCTCCCTTCTAGCCCCATTCGTTCAAATGTAGACTTGTCGATTTCCAGACATAGTTTGCCTTCGTGGAGTCTGTATACATCGTCAACGCCCGAGCGGCCTTCAGAGAGCATTGCAATATCATTTTTTCCGGGGGATTTTATGTATTCGGTGAAGAAGTCGCCGGAGATGATGTCGAGGAGTTTCATGTGGAGGGTGGCATAGTGGAGGATGTCAGTTCGTTTGGCCGAGAGGTGTTGTTGCAGGGGTTCTGCGCTTGTGGCGGGGATCAGGAGGTCTAGGGTGTGGCTGTGAGTTTGATGGAGGAGGATTGAGAATGGTTTCTTCTTTTTGGGGGGATCGTCGTGGTTGATGTAGTTGGAGAGTTGGAGGTGTGTGACTAGACATTGTGGCTTTGGGATGGAGTCGTTGTCGTTGCCGATGTCGAGCATTTTTTAGGTGTTGGGAATCTTTAATGCTAGGGGCCACATGTGTTGGTCTTGTTATTAGATAATTCTTTTATGCGGTCTGGTATGTCGGATTGAGAAGCGAGCCTTCTCTGTCATTCAACCTCGAAGGCGACGCGGTAGTTCTAGTTATAGTTTTAAAAGTCGGCCCGCTCCGATGCCGCTTCACATTGGCAGGAGCAGTACAGCTCCGCATACAAGAGTCAGCGACAGTAGGACTATGGAGACAGAACAGCGTTTTCGCACATGAATACAAGAACTTTACAATGTATCCAAATATATATATATATATATATATATACTACAAAAGGCTTTCAAAGCAAAGATATGGGTATCGAATAATGACGCTCGCTACCTCTCCAAGCACTCAACACATCTCGTGAAAGCATCCATCATCTACCCAATCCTCTGATCACCATCCCAACCTCCTTGCTGCTGCTGCTGCTGCTTCTCATTCACCTTCCCAGAACTTCCATTCAAAAAGCTCATCCTCTTCCTCAAACTTCCTAGGGCCGCTGCATCGCTGCCCCGCCTCTCTCTGTGCTCAGAATGATTCTGCTCGGAATCTCTCCTGAAGAATGAAAGTCGACTTGAACTTCTCTCCCTTGTCCTGCTACCATTTCTAGATTGTGCTCGGCCTGATGAATCTCCATTGACACCGTTGTCCAGACCACGTCCTTGTCTTGACGATACGCGGCGAAGGAATGGGATGGATCGTCGTCGACCATGACGTTTCTCCCCAGCAATGCCGTTCTCATCGTCTTGAGGAGCTCCTGCAGCGGCTGCTGTGGTGTCGTCTTCTCTGGCTTGTGCGGGTGGGACGGCATCTTCGATTGAAGCGCGAGGAGAAATGTCTTCGATGTTGGGCTTTGTAGGGAATAGGAGGTTGAGCTCTGCTGAGAAAGTGGCTTCGAAGCGTGGGACAAGTTCTGCCCGAGTGGCCTGGAGTGCCGGACGCTTGTACAGAGCTAGGCAGCGTCGAATTGCGAGGGTGTGGTCTAGGAGCGCGACTTTGAGGGCGTTCTGCATATTGTCCAGAGGTTGTTCTTCGCGGGTGTAGATCGATGGATCGATCTCGGACGATGCATTGTCTGCCAGATCGGAAATTGAGGGTAGTAGGCCACGGTATCGGGATACAGAGCTGTCTGAGTCGGGGTCAACTGAAGACATGAGATCGTCGGTGAGTCGGCCAATGTCGGTTTCATCGTCGCCGCTTGCGATACGTTTCTCCATGGCGAGAAGTTCTTGCGTCTTACGCGTTGTACGTTCGATAGCGGCTTCGATGGGGAGGAGCGTGACGGTTTCGATTTTGACGACTTCGCTGCGTCGGAGGAGGGTAGGAAATTCTTCAGCTGTGGTGTAAATGACCTTCTCCACAATTTGCTCCGTGATAGGTATGTCATGCGCTGGATGTCTTGATGTGGTGGCGAAACGCTGTGGGTTTGAGATGAGGTTGTATTCTCGCACTGCCTGTGAGACTTTCGTGCGCTGGTAGACCATGTGCTCAATGTCTTTATTCGGACTCACGGCATAAATCTGGAGGAACTGTCCTTCGACGTCTGCCTCTAGACCACCACGGAGAATGGTAGCGCTTGGGTGAAGCTGTTGCATGCGATCCTCGAACATGGCGAGCCGGTCAGTCGGCAGACCTTCAAAGATGAAGTGCTTGTCGCGAAGTGTTGCCGGGAAGCCTAGTCCAAGATAGACCACACGGAAATAGCGAGGATGTGTTCGTTCACCTCTCGCGATGCGCTCGTGGATGCTTGCAATAGCTCTCTGGGTGCGAGCGAGCTTGCCGAAGTCGAAGGTGTTCAGCTCGTACTCGACCGCGAGCTCACGGTACGCAGTCAGTGCTCTCTTCCACGCCTGGCCCTTCTCGAAGTTCTGGCAGATCTGGAAATAAAGCTGCTCCTTGCGTTCAAAAGCAGACTGGGCTGGCATCTTCGGATCTGTCATCTCGGATAGCATATGATTTGGATCCCATTCGTACCGGTCGGCATGCATTTGCAAAGCCAAACCAGCTTCTGCATCGTTTCCAGACGTAGTTTGCATGTCAGCCAGCTGGTGTACATAGCGAATATAAGCATCCTCAGAGTCAACATCGCGAAGAAACTCCATGAGATGCAGCGTATCGACAAGCCTCGTGGAGTCGTTCACGGCCACATTCCCGGTGTGCACGCTCGCCAGCATGACCAGCAAATTGTCGATCTTGTCGAACATCTCGTGGACGGCAATGTATAGGCTGTCCTCAACGGTCCTCTGTAGACCTTTGAATTGCTCGAGCATCTCTGGCACAAATGTCTTCTGTAGCACAGTCTCCGTGACACTCTTGTTCCGGCAAAGCTTGTCCAAGCAGTCGATCATCGCAGTCTGAATGATTGACAAGTCTTGGTCGATTTGCCAAGCACTGACTATCATGGAGCGCAAGACCTCAATGGCGACGGCACGTAGACTGGCGTGCACACTAAGGCAAAGCTCAACGATGGGGGCGATGAGATCAGGCACGAACTGCACCTGATACCCGCCCATACGATCGAAGCCATGAAGCCTCTTGGTTTCCGAGTCAGTCTCCCAGCCGATTGCTTCCCAGCTGCGCTTGAGTAGACCAGCGCCAAGTTCACGAACATCACCTGCAATCTTCCAAACTGCACGACGCTTCTGCTCTGGAAACGTTTCCATTGCGAGCGCCGGGCTTCCCAGTGCCGCGAAGAGCATGTTGAAGTATGCCCGCCAGATGTTCGTGTCGAAGTCGAAAGCCTCATTAGCGTCAGGTGCGTACACATCTGGAAGTGATTCTACCAATACTTCCTCAATGCGTTCAAGAGCAGTCATGCCGTATTTGTGGTGCGAGACGAGCAAGCTCAGCCAACTACGTGGGAATGCTTCGCACGACAAGATGCTTTGGCCGACCTTTAATGCCTCAAGCAATGTTCCAGTGACGTCAACCACACTTGCATCAAGATAGAGTCTTTGCTCAGAAGTCAAGGCTGCTGCGAGGAGCGCAGAAATCTCCAACATGGCCTCATCCACGTCGATATCGACAGTGGTGTTCTTGGTGGGGAACGGGTAGCTCGTCGGGAACAACATGCTGAACACTCGCTTCGTAGGGCGTGAAACCTCTTTCAGGACACCAAAAGACTCTGCAAGCTTAGGCACGTATTGACAGCTCTCCTCCTCCAGCTGCTCCATTTGCGCAGCCACGACGGAGCAGCATAATCGGACTTGGTCTCGCCATTGCTGATCTGGCTCCGGCACGAAGCCCCAGTAAGGCTCAAGCCAATTGAACGTCTTTGCAACCAGGGTGGTTCGAGCTTCAGGCACCTTGAATATGTCGAGGTGGCTATAGTTGACGATGAGGATCAACCGATACAGAACCATCTTTCCTTTGGCGTGCGAACAGGAGTCCAGGAGGTCTGTGGCAATCTCCAAGATTTCCATGGGCGACATGACGAGCGTCAATTCAGGCAGCCAAGAAGAAAACCGCTGAATGAGCAGAGTCTGAGTGCCTAGTAATATTGGCATGGGGTTTCGCAGTAGTGCCATGATCGAGACAAAGAGTCTCTTCAACTCTGCCCTCACGTCTGCAACCTGCTCTGGTGGCGGCATTCCATTGAGCTCGACCTCTCGCTTGACCGATGGGTCTTGTCTTATCACCTCCATCACTAGCCTGAGAACTTGGTCGCCGATTTTGAAAGTGTCTCGGAGCTTTCGCGACGAGTCTGGATCCATTGATTTGCCGACCAGCCTTTGATAGGCGCCGATCAGGCATTTCGAGGCATCAGGCCATGTGTGTCTTCTCGTGGCATATTCCTTGATTATGTCTCCGAGCTCGAATCTCTTGTCTCGCGCTATACCCAGTATGACAACGAAGTTGTAGAAAATCATGTCTTCGTACTTCTCTTGTCCCTCATACTCGTGCAGTATCTCGAATAGTGCAGAGAAGACGTCCCGAAGCAGCTTCACAATCTCGATCTCAGGCACGAATGGAAATCTCTCCAGCAGCTCAATGAGTTGTGGTCCGTGATAGTTACGCCAGTGCAGCACACCAAGCAGCGAAGGGTCCTGAGAGTACTCCGTGCTGCACAAAAAGGTTCTGACGGACACTACTGCCGCATTCTGTTGCACGGAGTCATGCTTGTCATGCCATGGTGGAAGAGCAAGGTACGCGCCTTTGCCTCCGATAATGCTAGATGAGTACTCGTCGTACACGTACAATGCAACCTGGTGATCGCCATCACGCACAAATGCTTCATTCTCCCACAACGGAATCCACGACAGAGCGAAAGGAAAGTTAGGAGAATCTGCAATGCTCATGACAACGTGGCTGCCTGGTACCTCTTCCGCAGGTATGGCCAGTCGGATTGTCTGGTTCCAGCCTTCACCGCGCTCGATGCCAGTCGTTCGCCACGCTGTGTGGCCTTGATGGTTGGCGGCAGTGAAAATACAGTCATCGATGCGCTCACCGTTCGCCCTTCGCACTTCCAGAGTCAGTTGGAGGTTTGCTAGGCTAGTCTGGCAGCGTTGATTCAGCGGCACGGCCCCAAATTTGGAGTGCGCCAAGGTGGCATTTCGGGGCATTCGCGGTTCTGTCAGAGTGAGGTAGATGTCGCTCCTCTTCTCGCTTGGCACTCCGGAGAAGCCAAGTTTAGGCGTCATCAGAATGTTGTGAAGCATCGTTGGGGTGTTGCGTATCAATTTTCCGAGATCGGCGGAGGCAAAGGCCTTGACGAACACGTCGCACCGCTTCATGGTGCTGGTTCTGACATAGCCTCCCGTCACACTCCTGGAGAGTTCTTTGATGACATCGGTCCAATCGCTGCCTTGATCGCTTCTATCAGATGGAGTCCAAAGCGTGACGCTTGTCTCGAAATTGGACTTGCTCTGCGCGAGCTTGGTAATGTCCACCGCCCCGACTCCCACTGTCCGCCTCACCGTTTTCACCTCTCGAGAAGCAGGAGGTTCAGAAGGGCCATTAGAGCTTCCTTGCCTTCCCGATCGGTTGGATTGAGCCGTTTCGGGACGAGCACTCGGATTAGAGTCGGATCTGCCATGGTCACTCTTGGATCTCCTTTGGCTGCCAAATACACTCAATCTGCCCTTGGCACTATTCAGAGTGTTGAGTTGGCTGTCTCCGCGACTGAGTATTGAAGGCTTGTGCGAGTGGTTGGCGTGACTCGTATGGTTGATGCCTTGGCCATAGACGGACTGCCTCACGGGCTCGTCTCGCAGCAGTTTGAACACGATGTACAGCGATCTTTGTTCTGCACCAATGCCTACATCTTGGCCGCTGAGATTCACGAACAGTGTCTTCGCTTGGTCTTCCGAAGCAGTGGAAGGCGCAACGGGGACTGGCACGGAAATGGCGTAGTTTTCGCTGATCGGCTGCGGCTTCTCTCCAGCTTGCTTGGTGAACAAGCACATGTGCAGCGTGCCGGGCTGATCGTTGTCCACGACCAGATTTCGCACATCAGCCAGCATGTGATAGAGCATGTGCTTGTCGGTAGTCACTTTCGGCGGCCTCTCCAGAATGCTCATGTTCGCTTGCAACTTGGTCATCTCGATCACGGAATCATCGGCAGTCAATATGCGACCCTTCTCGGAGGGACTCCTCACGATGACCTCGTCGCTGAGCATCTTGTTACCGGCCACCAGATCCCAGACGGTATCCTCGCGCAGATCAGCCAGCTCTTTACGCGTGAGAACATCGTGCATGATCAGACTCCTTGAATTGTCCACGCGCTTGATCAGACCTTCGAGCTTGGCCAACTGGCTATAGCCGCGCGCAAGTAGCATCTCGTGCAGTCTCGCATCGTGCCATTCCCGTAAGCACGATGCGATCTCGTCAACCAAGGGCTCCTGCGCTGACTGTCCGGTCTCGTCGCCCACGCGCAGCAATGGCACAGGCGCAAGAGGCTTCGGAGCATTCGGAAGACGGGGGACAGGCTCATCAGGTATGAGCATCGACCTTCTCTTCTTCAGACTGCGCGAGCTCTGCTTTCGACTCAGTCGCCTGCTAGCCCTTCGTGCATGCATGACCTCGCTCTTCCGCCTCTCGCGCTCATCGCTTGGCTCTTCTTCACCTTCGTCTTCATTCCGTGGCTCTTGCGGCAGCTCGTGGCCATCACCTAGATACTCTCGCACTTCCACACAGTTCGCAGGAAAGATTCCCGAGAACACGCGATGCTCAAGCTGCTGGCCCCGGTCGCTGGTCAAGCCGGCCAACAGTGATGGCGGCGCGACCAAGTATCCGCGATACCATTCGTTCGTGCGTCCACCTTGCTCGATAATGTAGACATGGTCGCCAATCTGGAGCGGGAGATCTGCTTCGGCGGTGGCGGTGAATGGGTGAGATACGATGCCAAACGCGACGGATGGGAGAGGCTTCCAGGGCATTTCGAAGGTGTTATTGCATAATCCGCAGCGACTCGTAGGGTTCAACGTTCTGATAGAGTCGAAGGAGTGAGAAGATTATTTAGGCGTGTCGGACATGATTGACTGTGCGGTATCATACGAGCTATGGGAACAGAACGAGCGACTGACACGAGAAAGGTGGTGCCGTGTTCGTTTGACGAGGATGTGGTTAAGGCGTAATAAGGTATGGACAGGGAGATGGTGAGCACTGAGCAACTCCTATCGAGCAACTCCTGGCGCACGGCCTCAGGTATTGAGAAGCAATAGAAGCCTGATACTATGATAGCTGCTTGGCGAGTCATGTCCACACGCAAGCTGGCCAAGCGTCACATCTGACTCGACAAGGTGAGCATACCATTCTGTCCACGTTGGAGCTCGAACTCGAACGACCGGGGACGGGGACGGGGACGGGGATGGGGATGGGGATGGGGATAGGGTCGGGGTTTCAGCAGGCATTGGAAACACTTCCTGGATCCTTCCAAGTCCAAGCTTGCGATTGCATGTTCCTGGTACAGTGTTTTGGCTTGAAAACGTCCCAAGATCTGGTAGTGGTACTGCATACCATATGTATGATATATGATATATCCAACGCATGCGAGCAATAAAGCTTGTCTGTTGGGCACTGCACACACGGGTAATGTCAACCATCTTTTGCCTATGATATCCGCCCCCGCTTCCTCTTCCTCCTCCATACTACGACATTGAGTATGGCGGCCAGGAACTGCTGTAACCCAATGTTCCCTTCTGAGTTACATCACGGCAGATCTGACCCTCCTCACTACATATGCATGGCAGCATAAAGACGTGCAAAGCCAAAACTGCGCTCTTCGGGACCTAAAATGCATCTCTCAACATGCCTTCTTTGCAGTGCTTGCTGGCCGCCTTTGCTCTACTAATAAGTAGTCTTGTTTCTTGTACCAATATTGTTTCTCTGGTCGGTAGCGACTGGACTCTTAGCAATGACGCTCTCAATATCTCACTGCCGGCAAGACTACCTAACTATGTGCAGCTGGACCTCTACGAGAACCAAGTGATTGGCGATCCTCTGTATGGTCGCAATAACTTCGCGCTGCGATGGATTGTGTGGAATAACTGGACGTACACCTCGGCTCCACTGCAACGTCTACACTCCAATGCCAGCAGCACATGGCTTCTGTTCAATGGCTTGGATACATTCACATCGATATCCTTCTGCGGCGAGCACGTTGCTAGCACTAACAACCAATTTCGACAGTATTGGTTTGACATTTCGACTATCCTGAGCTCCTGCGCCAACGCCGCCGATCGAATACTCTCCATCAACTTTGGTTCTGCAGCAACCATTGCGGACGCCATCGCGAACGAACCCGGCCAGGAAGTCTGGCCTGACGACGTGCAGAATCTTTACCAGTTCTTGAACCGGTGGTTTGTCCGGAAGGAGCAGAGCGATTTTGGCTGGGACTGGGGTCCGGCTTTTGTCCCTGCTGGGCCATGGCAGCCGGCATGGGTTGTACAGCTTGGTGAGGAAGAGGTCAAGATCCGGAACAGCGTGGTTGATATCTATCGCGAAGGCCAGCTGAACAACTTGCCTCCTGATCAAAGCAAGAATTGGGTTGTGAATGCGAGTGTGGACTACTTCGGCCCAGCGCTCAGTGGAGCAACCCTGGATTATAAGATCACGACTTTGGACAACACAAGCACAATAGCCAAGGGCGCTCTGGACGCTATCAATGCGACCGCTTCCACAGTGACAGGATTGACGACCGTCCCGTCCGATGCTGTCGATTTATGGTGGCCCGTGGGCATGGGACCTCAGACCCTATACTACATCACGATCGACCTCAAGTCTGCAAGTGGTAGTACTTTAGCAACTGTATCAAAACGGATCGGCTTCCGCACAATCGTTCAGAATGGCAATCCAGTTTCGGATGAAGAGATAGCAAAGGGCATTGCTCCAGGAAACAATTGGCATTTCGAAATCAACGGACAGCCATTCTTTGCTAAAGGGTCCAACTTCATTCCACCCGATGCGTTCTGGACCAGAGTCACGGAAGCACGAATCGCACAGCTTTTCGACATTGCCATTGCTGGCAATCAGAATCTACTTCGCGTTTGGTCGAGTGGTGCATACTCACCAGACTTCATGTACGACCTTGCTGATGAGAAAGGTTTGCTGCTCTGGTCTGAATTTGAGTTCGGTTGTGCTTTGTACCCTGTGCATCAAGAATTCCTCGACAACGTGTACGAGGAAGCAGTGTACCAAGTCAGGCGGACTAACCACCACCCCTCATTAACGTTCTGGGCTGGCGGTAACGAATTGGAGAACCTGGAATTGCCCGTGGCGAATAGATCGGCACCTGAGGAGTTCCCGCGACTACAAGCAGAGTACGAAACTCTTTTCCTGCGTACTATTCTCCCTGCGGTGTATGAGAACAGCAAGAGTATCAGCTACCAGCCGAGTTCGACAAGTAATGGTTGGCTTTCATTGAATCACAGCAATCCGGCATTCCCAATGATACAACGCTACAACAACAAGACGGAGGGTGCCGTCTATGGAGAGACCGACTATTATAACTACAGGCCTCAATTCCTTGGTAACACGAGCTCGTATCCCATCGGCCGTTTCTCCAACGAGTTCGGGTATCATTCGATGCCTTCTTTGCAGAGCTGGAAACAGCAGATCTCGGAAAAGGACCTCCACTTCAACAGCACTACAATCTTGCTTCGCAATCAACACAATCCTCCTGGGAATCTCAGCATCAAGAACTTTGGCAATTCAGAGACTGGACAATACCAGATGACTCAAGCTATCGAATATTGGTATCCTATCCCGAACAAGACCGATTCTGTGGCCAACTTCTCTGCATGGTGTCATGCAACTCAGATCTTCCAGGCCGAGTTCTACAAGAGCCAGATAGAGTTCTACCGAAGAGGCTCTGGTCTGCCGAATAGATGTCTTGGCAGTCTCTACTGGCAGCTCGAAGACATCTGGGTCGCACCGACATGGGCTGGGGTAGAGTATGATGGGAGATGGAAGGTTCTTCACTACACTGCCAAAGACATCTATGAGCATGTCATTATTGCTCCGTACTTCAATGTGACGACTGGCAACCTATCAATCTGGGCAACTTCTGATCTGTGGGAAGAAGTGAGCGGTACAGCGAAACTACAATGGTACGATTGGAGCGGCGCGGAGCTTGACACTGGCATGGACAAGTCCATCGATGTGAAGATCGGCGCGATCAACAGCACTGAAGTCTGGCAAGGCTTTACCACTGATCTGCTCAAGAATCATGATGCGAACAATGCTGTTCTGCAGATTTCCATCGAAGTTGCCGGCCAGCTGCCAAACGACAACTTCACTCGTACTTTCCGTCACGAGAACTGGTTCCATCCGGCTCCTCTTAAGGATGCCGAGATGGTCGATCCAGGATTGGACGTCAGCTACGATGCTGAGAGTAAGAATTTCACGGTCTTGGCATCGAAGGGTCTCGCGGCGTGGGTCTGGTTGGATTACGGCGATGGTGCGGTCGTGAGCTTTGAGAATAATGGATTCTGGTTGTTGCCGAACGAGACGAGGCAGATTGGGTATAGTGTCTGGAAGGATGATACCAATGGAAAATGGATCGACACTGTGACCGTCGAAAGTATGTGGAACCAGACATTGAGTGATTGAGCCAACATAGAGGTAATCGAAAGCAAGCAAGATCAGACGGAGGTCCATATACATGCCAATCGGTCGTACTGAGGGATCAAGCTCGCTCAACACCGATGGTTTGTTCTCGATTATTTAAGTTGGTAGGAGTGTTCCTTCCACGGAACTTGAACTCAAATCTCGGTAGATCTCTAGCGGGGGCGGGCCGAAAGTGTCAGCCTCAGCCTCAACCTCACCTTCCACTTTGACCTGCTACTGACACCACACCAGAGTGCTCCATTTGCATCTTGGTACAGATGGATGCACTGCAAAATCATGGCAGGCACTTATACGCGTATCTGATGGATTTTTCAATGGTCATCCGGCAGCTAATGCGGACCGAGGCACTGTAGATCATTCTCAACCCTTTTGAGTGACGCGAGAGGGGTGCGGTCCACTCTTTAGGAATGGAGCTCGTGCTGTATGGTATGATAGGCGGGCCTGGCACCCTCGCGTCGACAGACGAACTTGTCCTGGGTCCAATATAATTTATCCGGACTTCGCGTTGTCGGAGAATTTGCCGCAAGCGATGAATTAGAGCATCCTTTGAACAAGTCAAGATCTGCCGAGGAGCTGCTGCGATCAAACCTTCTGCGGCCACTATCGAACTTCAAAGCTGCAACTGGTCAGCCCTAGAGAGGTACAGAGTGGGCTTTGGCGTGTTCAGCTCTTTGTCCAGGCTGCCAACCTTCACGGCTGAGTCGCACTAAAATTCATTGGAAGCATAAGCATCATAAGCGCCGCATACATGGCCAGCCATCGAGCCGCGGCCACCTGCCGGCCGCCAGAGAGCGCGAAGAAGAGGTCGAAGGATTCCATCCATGGGCGCTAAAGATGATCACTCAGCATAGGAAAGTGTACCTGTGCATAAACCATGTATCAATGCGGGAGTTCTAATAGTGCCTAACCCCACTACCTCTTTCGCAGCTCTCTTCGTCTGCCCGCGATCCGCTCCGTGGCCTACATTCCACCACAGATGGAGCTGGCGGTGGCAAGACTGCTCCTGCTTGCGGTGTTTCTTGGTGTGAGTTGCGCACAATCACTTTTGAAGGGCAAGAATGGGACCGCTGTGCCCATTTGGGCGCTTTCTACGAGCATCGCAGGAGGTAAATCAACACTTTGCAACAAGACATTTGCCGATGCCAATGGAACTGGAATCGTCTCCTTCAACCCCGATGTCGCGCAAGGCCCGCAGGCGGGACAGCCTGATAATCGTTCAGGGAGCACACTCGCTTCTATGTTCGCTGTAACAGTGGCGAATCCTGGGTTCAGCGATGCTTCGAACGACTCTTCATCATACACTTTGTGGTACAACACAAACGGAGCAAACTACTCCGATGTAAGAAGGGTCCTGCAATCTCGAGTGTGTCACTATTCAATGCTGACTTCAGTTTGCGCTGCTCAGGACTATGCTTTGGGGTACGATGTGTGCGCTATAGCTGGACTCTCATTGAACTACAACACCCAGCTCCGAGGGCAGGCAGATGACGGCAGCTGTTCGTCCACGTTAGACGAGCCCTGCATTTCTGCAATCAAGGCCTTCGCGGCGCAACAAGCCGCATGGCTGACAACCCCATCACCAGGACCAGACAGCAACCTCACCAATACTTCACTTCCAGGAATATGCCGTACCCTCGCTACCGAAATTTCGAAAAACATTCCGCAAGAATGCTCGTACTTCTTCCAGGACAGTCCGGCGGCTATTGGTTGGCCACTGACGTCGTACGGTGGCTCCTACGATACAGCACTGTTCTCGGACTGTACCCTCAATGGCACATATTACAACATGCTTGGTATTTTCAATAATGCGTCAGAGGCTGTGTACGATGCTTGGACTCGAGCAGTCACACCCGTGCTTGGAGTATGGATGCCTGTAGCGTCATACTCGCAAACTGGATCGGAAGTGACTATTGCTGAGACAGTAGCTGAACTGGCTTGTGGACGCATCGACACCATCAAAGAGGGCAGCTATCAGCCGCCTGCCGCGCCTTCGCCTACGCCCGTAGCGTACAATTCCACTTCCAACGTCACGAGTAATTTGAACAATGGCACATCGTCATCGCGAAATGAAGGCAACAGTCTAACAGGAGGAGCGATAGCTGGAATAGTCATCGGTGTGGTTGCCGGCGTTGTGCTGATACTTGGAACGGCATGGCTATGGCGGAGACGTACAAAGGCAAAACGACGGGGTAATAGCGAAGGGCCTTTGACAGAGGTTCCTGGCGAACAGAGCCGACACGAGCTTGGAGGACAGGCGAGGGGAGAACTGCCGGCGGATGGACCGCAAGAGAAATTTGGAAGAGAAATTTCAGAGCTCGAAGGAGAGAAGGCGGGAGAGCTTGAGGGCAGTCACGGTCGTAATCCAGTGGAGTTGCCTACATAGCGCGCCAGATTGACTAGAAATGCATCAGTGGTAATACCAGACAGTCCCTCAATGGGCGCACGTTGGGCGGGGTAATGTAGAGGAAGAGAGGCTTCACGATGTTCTATGATACCTTTATGCTGGTGCTGAGTGCTGAGCTTCCTTGCCAGATTAGTGCCAGACAAAGATATCACCGTCCTCTGCGCCAGACATGGGAAGTGCCTTCCCAGGACCAGACGGTGCAGCGGCAGGGGTCCCGCTTCTGCAGTTGAAGGCAAGAACGAGGCAGGAAATGGCCACCAACTACAAAACAACTTCAAAGACCTTCCATCCACTTCCGCTTCCGACATCTCACCACACACGAACAGCAAGGATCAGGACCAGGATGCTGGAGTAGAAGACTGGCTCATCCGCTCCTGCCATCAAGACTCGAACCATACAATCACCACAGCAAAGCCACTTTCGCTCACCACAATTTCGCGCCGCGCCGCTAGCATCTGCCTCGCCTCGATCAGCAATCATGCAGCTCCGTTCAAAATCGAAGGCTAGAACTTTCGCCACTAGCCCTAATACAATACCCACGGATAATACAGCCTCGCAGCTTCTCGCGGTCCTGTCGCAGCACGAGATGCTCACCAACCTCTGCGAAAACCTCTCAAGTGCAGACGTTGTGCACCTGGGAGCTACGTGCAAGGAGGCAAAGACATACCTCCTCGATTCGCCCAAAATCTTCCAGCAGCTCAAGGGCGATGCCATCTGCGACGGCCGTGGACTTATCGCCAGAGAACGCGTTTTTGGACATTTTATCAAAACCGTTGCATGCCTTGCAGGGTCTGAGCAGCCTTGTACAGACTGCGGCGCTATGGTCTGCGAAGAGTGCCGCTTCCATTTCGACTATGGCTGTGTCCCATGGGAAAACGAGACGCCTGAAGAGGTCGAAGAATTACGTGAGGATGAGCACTTGACAGCTGAGTATATACTCGGATACGGTCTCAGCGATGACCGTGAGAACACAAAATTGCTTGCCAGGAACATCGAGGCGAAGAAAGCTTGGAGCATCTGGAACCAACGAGAGAAGCGCTTCTGTCTCGACTGTCACCCTTTGAAGATGACCGACTTCTTCCAGAACCGGTGCTGTGGCGCGTCTGGTTGGTCTCACACCGATGGAGGATTCTATGAACATTTCGTCGGCAACCGCTGGCTCTGTATTCCATGCTTCTTCGTTGAGGAGATGAAGTCTGTCGAGGAACGCAGAGTCAAAACCGTTGGCCTCCTGTCGCCGATGCTACTCTATCGATACGAATCGATCGATATGTGCGATTGCGGACAACCCGCACACAAGAATTCTGTCGAGGTGTGCAAATACTGCAAGCATACACTGTTCTGTTCTGAGGAGTTTGAGCAAGACACGATCCTGCCGCGCATCTTGAGCCAACTGGGGCACGAAAAGAAGGTCGAAGGAGAACTGGCCGAGATCTATGCGCAACTCGGATGAGCTTTCAATGTCAACACCATGAACGATTGATGATATGCAGCGGGGATTACACTTAGAGAGAGAGAGAGAGAGAGAGAGCAATAGAAATGCTAAAGAGCAAAGTAGCACAGCCTCGAAATCTCTAACAGTCAGCCTTCTTCCTCACCACACCACACCACACCACACCACAATCACGTGCCAAAGAAACAGTGTCTCACACCTGACACCTTCACGGCAGACTTCTGAAACGGGTCATTCGAAACACATACACATCCGCATCAGGTCACTTCATAGACCTATAACCACCTGTTCAACTCCGCCTGCCATACTCGTCCTCATCAAGTACACAAACAAGTCCTCAACCTTTCTTCTCAGTCATGAAATCCCATCATCCTTTATCCCCGTTCCCGTTCCATTTTCGAAATGTCTTCCTCCGCTGGCTTCACTTCGACGAAAGGACCTACGAATCCATACCATAGCGCTCGTCCACATCCACATCATCGTCACGATCCACGACACGTGCATTTTGCAGATGATGATTTGACACCGTCGGCTTTGACGCTGCGGATTAAGCTGGGACCGAATACTCGTCCGACAGCAGTCATCAAGATCAGCATCTACTTCGAGGCGGGTCTCTTGCCGAGGATCCGGGTCAAGACCAAAAGGCCCAAGGACAGGAGGAGAAGGCGGGTCTACGTTGACGATACTCCACTGAGATATTGAGGAGCGAGCTGGAGCAAAAGAGCAACCAACCTTGAAAATTCATGCATTCGAAAATCATTCATCATGGGTATCAGCTTGTCCTCATTCCTGTCGATCCAGCACGAGTTCAACTCCTGCATCCGTAGTGCAACGCACAAAACCATCAATCCGCAGCCCAGGCCAACTCCGCAATTCTTCTTCACTCATCGGCCTGTGGCTCCATCGGTTCTTGGATCAGCGCCACCATTAGCCGGCTCGTCTGTGGCTCCTCCCGTCAAGTAGTCGGCCCGCTCGGCTTCTTCGTACTCGTTGATCAGGTCCATCACGATTTCTCGCGATGTGTCAAATTCTGCGAATCCATCCCGGAAGGGCTCATGGCGCTTGTACTGCTCTAAGAAGGCGTTGCGTTTCCTTAATCGGTCGTACTGAAAGACGATGCGTTTGAATAATGTGGCGATTCCAGTATGATTCGCAAGCATGAGGCCCGATACGCGAGGTGGTGCGCGGGTCGTGTAAGGAGGCTGCGTGTATGGAGAAGTCCTAGTCAAGGCAACTTGTATGCTCGCTGGTCCCCACGGGATGAAAGAGGCGAGGTTCCTTTCTCGGATTCGGAGCAATGACTTGTGTACCTGGGACGCATTAGTAGCGATTCAGCTGTCGAAAATATAGACTGGCTTACATCAGTCGGGTCTGCCTCGCCCATGATAATGTTCAGAATAGAAATATAGCAGCTGTTCTTGCTGGGCTTGGCAGACACCATCTGATTCTTAGGTTGCAGGAGACGTCGCATGACATCCAGTACAGTGGTCTTCCGTACTGTCCTTGCAGCTTCCACATTGTCGCCTGTGAAGGGTGTGTAGCTCGTCTGCAGGAAGTGGCATCTCGGAGTCGGGATCAGACTCGCCACAATGCCAACCAGGTCGTTGTGCATGTATCCAGGGTATCGCAAGGTCGTGGTCGCTGCAGACATGACAGTACTCACTAGCTGGTTAGTCTGCTCAAAAGATGGCTCCTGGACATGGAGCGTATCTGCTGCTATGCGAGATAGAGCGCCGTTGTCCAGGACCGTCACCGCGTCGGCGTTCTGAGTCAATCTTCGTAGCGCGAGCAGTGAGTTGTATGGTTGGACGACCACATCACCAGCATTTTGCGTATCGGGGAAAACAGAATAGGTTTGTATCAATTTCTTTGGGAAACGGTCGTTCAGTCGCTCCAGGAGGAAAGAGCCAAGGCCTGATCCTGTACCGCCCGCAATGGAGTGCAACAGCATGAAGCCCTGTACACGGTCAGTAAGCGGGCAAGTGATGTCGCCGACTTGACGTGTCACACCTCAAGACTATCACTTCCATCTGCTTCGCGATCAATCATGTCCAGCACTTCATCCTGCACCTGTCCTCCCATGTCGTAGCCTGCAGCCCAATTGTTGCCCGCACCAGTGCCCTCTTTATGAATGTAGAAGTTCTCTGGGTTATAGATGTTCTTATATGGCCCAGTCTGAATGCCGTTAATCACTCTCGGTTCCAGATCGAGGAGGATGGCTCGTGGTATGTAGCGTGTATCGTCGGACTGGTAGAAGAAGACATCCTTGCGGTCACCACCTTCGGTCGCAAAGTCCGCAAGGTTGCCATTCTGATCGATGCCATGCTCAAGGCATAGTTGGCGCCAAAATTGGGAGCCGACTAGCAGCAGTTGTTGTCAGTATGCGATTCGCTTCGGCCGCGCTTTGAGGCGTTCGATACACACCGCTGTTGCCGCACTGGCCTGCTTGGAGCGTGATGATTTCACTGGCGTCGCGTCAGTCAGGAAGCAGTAGTCAGCAAGATGTGCACGAGAGCATACCGCGGCATCGTATGGACAGGTCATGCGCGGTGCGTGCGATGTTTCTTAATGAAAGTCAAATGGTCAGGTCAGGGACGACGCGATGGAGGGGCAGCGCGTTTCTGCCATGCCATGCCATGCCATGCCAAGCCTTCTGCTTCGCTTCGCTTTCACATCTTGTTGCCTTGACGAACTCATCACATACACAAATGCTATGATAATGCACGTTTCCATGTCCTCCCAGCGCCTGCGCTTGATATGTATACGATCTATGCTCTCTTCGGTATCTTCTCTATCAGACTCGTGCTCGACTTCGAATTCAACCTCCTCCGGAACAGCCAGAATAATGCTTGGATCATGATATATATTCGCATGATTTCCACCAACGATCGGAAGCCCACAGGTATCTTAGGTTCCTTGCTGTACTCATCAAACTTGTCGCAAACATCCAGAAACATGGGTGGATCGTCTGTGATGACTCCATCGAGTTTTCTCCGGATGCACCATTCCATTCGATCCCTCGCATTCACAGTCCAGGCCATGGTCTGTCGATGATGCTTCTGACAATCCTCGATAAAACTCCTTCCGCCAGGCGCCATCAGCATAGGCATAAGAATGCTGAAGCCGACATTTGGGCTCGAGAAGAAATGCCGCGCGTAGGATATTTTAAAGCCGATATGGGTGACCGAAAAGCCGGGCAGATAACGTGCTGCTAAAGAAAGGTATTTGGCGGCCCACAGGCCCAAGACGATTCGCTCACTCCACGGGTTTCCTAGAGACGGCGGAGCTTCCTCGATGGTTGAGCCAATGAGCCTCATAATGTCGTCGGCATTATTGTCAAGTTTGATATCGAGGCAGATCCAGATGTCCTCCATACCAGGTCGCGACAAGCAGTCCAGAAGATCTTTCAATCTTGGCATTGGTACATGTGGTGCAGCCAGCGTCCGAAGGTCTTTGATCTCGTCCCAGCGCTTGTCGAGGATCTTTTCGTTCTTGCCGAAACAGCGCTTCAAGGTAGCATCGTGGCTCAAAACAACCACATCGTCCTTTGTGAGATGCATATCTGTCTCGATTGCATGTGCACCTGCTTCGATGGCCTTCTCAAACGACAGGATCGTGTTTTCCGGGTACTTTGCCTTGTAACCACGATGCGCTATGCATTGTGGCATTGTGCGCTTGCGCTTGTCTCTTTTCGCCATGGCGAAGCTGGAGATTGGGAAGACGGTATCGTCTGTTAAAGTTACCGGAGAGTCGAGTTTCTCTACACCTGGCTGAACAAGCATAGGAGGAATCAGGCCTGGCAGAGGTGTTGGCGACAGTGCTGCTTTAGATTCGCGAGCCGCCATGTTGCTAGTGATGACTAGACACCTCCGTAGCAGCGCCGTGATGCGGAAGCCGTCTCCGAGCGATGATGGCCACCTTTTAAGACACCATGTCGGAGCCGAAATCGCTGGTGAGGCCTGGCAGCGAGCGAAAGGAAAGTTCAAGGGTGTGAGTATGGTAGGGAAGGAAAATGATATGCAGGTTCTGAAGGTAGCATCACACCCACTCGGTCTGTTGGGAGTCCGAGGTGGGCGGCGTTGGTTAGGTTGGAAACAAGCCACAGTATCCTTTTAAGCTCACACCAATGCTCTTCTATTCTGACAAGTTGTCCTCCGCAAAGGGCAAATAATAAAATGGCAGAGTTGAAGCGGCTTCGTTGTCAAGAGCGACACGCACTCCGATCATACGCCATTTGAGCGATTTACCAGGGTAGCGATTATGCTTACTAGTGAAGCGTGAATATAGCCTTGTCCTTGTGATTTCACAATGGAAGCGCGTGACGGACAAGCTTTTCGGTTTTCGGACTTGTGCTTGCATGGTCGCACGAGAGCCACTTCGTTCTATGAATTGATATCACCTCCGCACATCAAGGCCAAGCCGATGGGCTTTGATACAGCTCTCACGTGCATCTTACTACTACTCAGCACACGGGAGCTTCGTCATCTTGCATCCACGTTGGACGACGTAGGCTGACGGCAGATCTACTCTCAATGAGGCAATTGCCATTGTGCAGACAAGTTTTTGGGTAGGAACAGAAAGCATGTTGGGCCACTGCGCCTCGTGGCACCAGCTATAAGAATGCAATCGCACATCATAGTCGACCTAGTATCCAAGTACAACAGCAAGGCATTGACCAAACACCACCCTAAGCACATCCGAAAACACCTTCCAACATGACAACCCACGTACCTCCGGTCCTCGCGCCATTCCAACCACCACTCGGCCCTCAGCCCGCCAGTCCCATCCTCTACAGCCCGAACCAAGTCGTCCTACGCATGAAAGAGAAAGTCTGGTCACTGAGCGGCGATGACTTCACAGTCCAGACAGTAGACGGCACGCATATCATGAAGGTCAAGGGCAAGCTCGTCTCCATGCACAACAAGAAGAAGTTCGTCGTAAGCAAGACCCCATTCTCCATACAACACCTTGCTCTGCTTACCTGGCACTAGGACATGCAAAACAACGAGATCTTCACTCTCTCCGAAAAGAAGTTGAAGCTCCACAAGACGTTCCACGCCGAGGCCCCAGGCGCCCACAACTTCGAGATCAAAGGTCATTTCTCTTTGGGCTCGAGTAAGAGTACGGTGGAGTTTGTCAACAACTCGGATCGCACGACTGTTGAGCTACACGTCAAAGGGGACTGGTTCGATCGTAGTGCGAACATTACCCTAGGCGATCGTGTGGTCGCACAGATTAGTCGGAGCTTCTTCAATGCTAGAGAGATGCTTCATGATAAGCAGACGGTAAGTGTGACACGATTGGAAATTTGAGCATGCGCTGACGTTGGATAGTACTTTGTGACTGTCGCTCCGAATGTGGATCTCAGTTTGATAGCAGCGATCTGTGTCTGCCTTGATGAGCGCGAGAATGAGTAAAGTGGTGCGGTGTCGCCAATGAGGGTAGGGAGATTAGATATCATTAGAGTCGTGAACTGCCTTTCGAAATCTATGGGAAACCTTATAGCCCACTTTCAAACGCTAGGAAACCTTTCACTTCATACAATTTCTTTTGGTCGTTCGAGCATGATGAATCTTCGTGGGACTAAAAGGTTTGGACGCGACTGGACGTTGTTGTTGCAGGCGCGGTTGCGCTGGCTCGGGCACTGTTCGAAATGTCTCTGCCTTGCGCAAGTGAATTGCCGACGCGAGTGACAAGAGCTGAGAATGAATTGTCTTAGTCAATGGCTTTTTGCAGGATTGGCCACACCAGCGACAAGTGGTGCAGCGAAGTAAATGGAGACGATGGCGGTGGAAGCGGATGGGATCTTGTAGAATCAAACGCGTTGGTCGCGAAGTAGGTAGCCACGGCAGCAGGACTGGTCAGGATCGCAACAGGCGTAGCTTTAGCCCGTGTTATTACTCTAGCGCGCTTCGTCAGTGAAGTGCAAGCGAACCTCGCCATCATTCTGTCCAAGCTATAAACTATCAGTCAATAGTATACCAAACGAAAACATGCGCAGACAGCACTGGGAAATGAACGCGAAGGCAAAGAGGTCGATTTCTTCTTATATCTGGATACTCTGTCAGCATGTCTCTGCTTAAAGCAAGCAGAGAAGAAAGAACTTGCGACTAGCACAAAGTCGGCGGCGGGAGAAGTTGCTAACCTTTCTTCGAACCAGGTCTACCGCAGCATGAGGTATGGATGCTTGCAACGACAGCAGGGCGAGTATGTCATCAGTCTAGGTCCATATCGTTTGATTCCGGATCCTCGGCGAATTCAAGCAAGCCGCCGCGATACATTGACTCGAGGACTGTTCTCAGCGGGATGAAGTCGTTCGCAATTAATTGTCTGCAGACGAAGAGGATCCGGTCACGCTGCCCCTGAATGTTCACATCGTGCGCATGGAACTCGATGAAAGCCTCGGGAACAGAGCTGGTCGCGAAATCAATCCCAAGGCTGATTGCCAAGATCATATTTTGATCGTCAGCTTCCAGAGATCCTGTATTTACGCCGGCCTCAGAGAAGGTATTGACGCTGCGTCCAAGGTTCAAGTGAACATACCAAGGTCGAGATTCGGCATCGCGCTGTGATATGAATCTGGAGGACGGGAAGAGCACCATGGTCCTGAGATCGATATCTGCCCGCTCAGGGCTATCGTCAGCGCCGCCAGAGGAATCGTCGTCAGAGAATTCGTCGTCAGAGGAATCGTCGTCAGAGGAATCGTCGTCGATGAATGCTCCGTACATGTCTACCCTCAGCATAGGCAGATTGGCCATAGCTTGGTCCCGGAAGGCCATCAAGGCTCTTTCGCCACTAACTTGACGACCAGAGACTGCCGGCGAAGTGAAGTAGGCACGGATCTGGCGCTCCAACAGCGATATCTGAGCTGCAGATGCATCAGACTGCTGGCGGAATGGAACAAGTCCGACGAATTGCGCTTCAAGTCCATCTTCACTAAAGTCGGCTATGAACTCGACATCATCTGGAATTTGACCAAGCCAGGGTATGTTTTCGATCGAGAGCTGCAGTCTGTCAGCCATTGCATCCTGAAAGGTCGGTACGAATATGGCGGTGGCCATGAACATTCTGAGTGGGCGTCCCTCGACGCTCTCCATTAAACGTTGAAAAGGTACTCCTTCAACAAACCTTTCAGGAGATCCATCATATCTGGCAGGACCATGGTTCGAGGGCCAACGCGGGCATGTGCCTGTTCCAAAGGTCCAATGGCCACTACCATCGGTGGCAGCCTGTCCGCAAGCAAAGCAAAAGCCTGTTAGAACATCGTGGACACTGGGCATGGTTGCAGCCATCTCCCTGTTCGTAGAAGCTCTTGCACTTTGGGCATTTCTGACCACGCAGATTAGCGCCTGCAAGCGGATCAGCAGTCTGTTCCTGTGTTAAAACACATTGTGAAGGATTCAAATGTGCGTTTGCCTGCTCAGCAGAGTAGTGCAGTCTACCGCATCTCCCGCACAGAAGACCCCCACAACGGTAACAGAGTTGAGTAGTGCTAGTGTCCTCCCTTGAACACGGGGCTGCACCGCAGGGTTGAATCTGTGTTCCTTGAGCGTTAGCAATAGCGATATCATCTGGACAAAGAGCTAGATTCTCACCAGTGGTACCGCCCCTGGGTGGTGCCGTTTCCGATGCTATCATGTGTGTGCAGTATACACGAGTCTCACCCATGAGGTATTCTTGTTCGATGCGTTCGTATCGATCCACAAATTCTTGGCCCAGTAATGACACGAAGTCGGCAGCCTTAGGTCGTTTATTGTTTGCTTTGAGCTGAAGCCAGTCATCTTCGTACTCCAGAGCTGCGTGAAATCGTGGAACCAGGATATTATTGGCACAGTCTCGACAAGACGTGGAGCCGTCAAATGTGATTGCGTCTGCCACCTGGACAACCTCGTCGCAGCAGGGGCAATTCATCGTTTGCTCAGGCATGGCGTTATGCGAAAGCTGTGCTGGAACTTGGAAGATGGTCGGGTAGACTAGGGAGGGTGTATGGTGTGGTGTCGTCCTGCGATACCAGAGTGAGTTGAGCTGCGTGAGTTGGTGAACGAACGACAATACATCATGACAGTGGTGATGTTATATGTCCGCCGCAATGTCCGCCGCATTGTCCGTGCTGAGTGCATTCACCTGGTCGTTGTTCATGTGATTGTGAGCGTCACTGGAGATGTCTGATTGTTATTCTAAGGGGGGCGTCCCTGCACCAACACGAGATCCGGAAAAACTATCGGCCGACTACAGACATCTCGGACCTCCTCTCTCGAAGTTTGAAGGCCGCAACAACAATACGCCTAGAGCATGCTCCTCGTCGCAATCAAGCCCAGCGATACGCTCAGCGTAATTGCGATGCATCACGCGATAATGGAAGCTGCGGAAACGGAAGCGGTGAGCTGGCAAGATAATACTTAAGCCCAATTTCCTGCTGTTCTCTTTCTCTTCCTTTCATCCCACTTTCTACTGCTCTGTCAGCCTACACTCTATTGCCTCAACTATCATACCGACTTGCATACCGCTAATCTGTCACCATGGCACCTCATGCCAACGACTCCCAAGGCTATGCCACTGGCCTGACCGCTGCCCAGATCGGACTTGCTGTTCCACCTTCGGCAGAGTTCACTGTGCACGCATCAAACGTCACCTACACTGATGCAGACATCCAAAGCAAGTACCGCTACCACACCACTCACGTCAAGCGTGTCGATGGCAAATTCGTTGCAAAGCCGCACGAGTCCGTCTACGACTTCAAGACTCAACGCCATGTCGGCAAGGTCGGTGTTATGCTCGTCGGACTCGGCGGCAACAACGGGACCACGGTCACTGCTGGCATCATTGCCAACCGTCGCAGGCTTACCTGGGAGACTCGCGAAGGTCCACGTGCAGCCAACTACTACGGCTCGGTGGTCATGTCTTCCACCACCAAGCTCGGCATTGACGAGGAGACTGGTGGCGATGTCAACATCCCCTTGCAGAAGATGCTCCCAATGGTCCACCCAGACGACCTCGTCATCGGTGGATGGGACATCAGTGGCATGGACCTTGGCGCCGCTATGGACCGTGCCCAAGTCCTGGAGCCAACTCTTAAGCAACTCGTGAAGAAAGAAATGTCCAACATGAAGCCTTTGCCTAGTATCTACTACCCAGACTTCATCGCCGCCAACCAAGAAGATCGAGCCGACAACATCATCCCGGGAGACAAAGCCTGCAACGAACACGTCGAGCACATCCGCAAAGACATCCGTGACTTCAAGTCCACCAACAACCTCGACAGAGTCATCGTCCTTTGGACCGCAAACACGGAGCGCTACGCTGATATTATTCCCGGCGTAAACGACACCTCCAAGAGTCTTCTCGACTCCATCGCATCTGGCCACTCCGAAATCTCACCATCAACAGTCTTCGCCGTGGCCTGTATACTTGAGAACGCCCCCTTCATCAACGGCTCACCCCAGAACACCTTCGTGCCAGGCTGCGTAGCCCTCGCATCAGAACATAACGCCTTCATCGGCGGCGACGACTTCAAGTCCGGACAAACGAAAATGAAGTCCGCACTCGTAGACTTCCTCATCAACGCTGGAATCAAACTCACATCCATCGCCTCCTACAACCATCTCGGAAACAACGACGGCAAGAACCTATCCTCTCAGAAACAATTCCGATCAAAAGAGATTTCAAAATCCAATGTCGTGGACGACATGGTCGCCGCCAACAACGTTCTCTACGCCAAAGACGAACACCCAGACCACACCGTCGTCATCAAATACATGCCTGCCGTCGGAGACAACAAGCGCGCTTTGGACGAATACTACGCCGAGATCTTCCTCGGTGGCCATCAAACCATTAGCATATTCAACGTCTGCGAAGATTCCCTTTTGGCGTCGCCTTTGATCATCGATCTGGTTCTTATCACGGAGCTGATGACGAGAATTCAATGGCGACATGAAGGTGAAGCCGAGTACAAGAATTTCCATTCTGTGCTTAGTGTTTTGAGTTATATGTTGAAAGCTCCTATGACTCCGACGGGAACGCCCGTTGTGAATGCTTTGGGCAAGCAGAGGAGTGCGCTTATCAATATCATGAGGGCTTGTGTGGGTCTTGAGCCGGAGAATGATATGACGTTGGAACATAAGTTGTTTTAAGATTGAGGGTAGGCATGGCATGGTATGATGAGGTAGATGGGGTTAATGCTGTAGATGAAAGGCTAGGAAGGCAGTGTTGACAGGGATTAATGATGAGTATTGTCTCGGATGGCTTGGTTGATAGAAGGTAGGAGGTAGCATAAATCGATATCGCATGAGATTTCCACTATATATCAAAATTTCTTTCATTCCGGTCTGTGAGGGGGCAAAGCGGCTGACTATTAGATAGAAGTTTTCTGATTTTGATACATTCTCGAGTGGAGCAGCCCACTATAATTCTACATATTTACAAGAACGCCTTCGCAATGCCGCTAAACATCAACGCTTTGAGATCATCATTCATAACAAGTCCTCCGCCAATTCCTCCCCCCAAAAATATCTCTCTCTATGCCTCTGACGGAGCAATGATATCAAGATGCTCGCCACCATCCTTGATCACAACCTTCGCGACATCACCACTCTTGATCGTGCCTCGAATGATCTTATCTGCAAGACTGTTGCCAACCTCCTTCGAGATTAGTCGATTGAGTGGACGAGCACCGTAGCGTGGATCGTAGCCCTTGTCGCAAAGCCACGTCTTTACATCATCGCTGACTTCAAGCGAGATGCGTCGATCGTCTAGTCGTGCTTGCAATTCTTTAAGTCTGATGTCAACAATTTCTCGCAAAGCCTCTTTCGATAGCCGTTTGAAGATGATGAATTCGTCTATTCGGTTGAGGAACTCGGGTGGATATGACATCTGGACCACATCCATGACCTGCTTCTTGACGTCCTGGCTGATTTCGCTTCCGGAACTTTCGTCCGCGACTAAGGCTTCGGCTCCGAGGTTGGATGTAAGGACGATGATGGTGTTGCGGAAGTCGACTTTGTGGCCTTGAGCGTCGGTGAGCTTGCCTTCATCCAAAACTTGAAGAAGGAGTGTGCTGATATCGCGGTGTGCCTTTTCGAACTCGTCGAAGAGCAGGACGGAATATGGCTTGCGGCGAACGGCTTCTGTGAGCTGGCCAGCATCTTCGTATCCAACGTACCCAGCCGGACTGCCAATCAATCTCGAGACAGTGTGTTTCTCTTGGAACTCGGACATGTCGAAGCGAACGACAGCCGATTCGGTCGAGAAGAGGAAGTTTGCCATCTTCTTGCACAGCTCCGTCTTACCAACGCCAGTAGGACCAAGGAACATGAAAGATGCCAGAGGCCTATTCTCTCCACTTAGACCAGCTCGTTGCATTCGTACAGCGTTGGCTACAGCTGTCAATGCCTCGTCTTGCCCTCGCACTGACTTCCGAAGCGTGTCTTCCATATGGATGAGCTTTTCGATTTCGCCGCTCATCAACTTGGTCACGGGAATGCCGGTAGCCTTGGCCACAACGGCAGCAATGTCGTCCGCAGTGACTGAGTCATGGATAAGTGCGTCGCTCTTTGCCTTCGATTCACCACCCTGGTCTTCTGGTAGCTTTTTCTGCAGCTCAGGAATGCGAGCATATCGAAGCTCGCTAGCCTTGGCGAAGTTGCCTTCTCGCTGAGCCTGTTCGAGTTCAACGCGTGCACGTTCTAGTTCCTCCTTCGTGCGCTTGATGTCTTCGATCTCCGCACGCTCTTTCTCCCACTTTTCCATCAATGCGCCGACCTCATCTTGTTTGAGTGTCAAGGTTTTCTCGAGCTGCTCACGTCGCTCTTTGCTGGCAATGTCGCTTTCTTTCCGCAGCGACTCCAGCTCGATCTGGATCGTCATGATTTGTCGATCAAGCTCTTGAATGGCATCCGGCTTGCTTTCTTGCTGTAATCTTAGAGCAGAAGCCGCTTCGTCGACTAGATCGATAGCCTTGTCGGGCAGGAATCGATCAGTGATGTATCGATTGCTGTACGCAGCGGCGGCAACGAGCGCTCCATCTGTGATTCTGACTCCGTGGTGCACTTCGTATCGGTCTTTGATACCTCGCAGAATCGAGACAGTGTCCTGTACCGTAGGCTCTCCAACCAGAATAGGCTGGAAACGTCGTGCTAGAGCAACATCTTTCTCGATCTGACGGTATTCGTTTAGTGTTGTTGCACCACAGCATTGCAGCTCTCCTCTTGATAATGCCGGCTTCAAGAGATTGCTGGCATCGATACTGCCTTCAGCTTTGCCCAGACCGAGCAGCGTATGAAGCTCGTCAATGAACAGGATGACACCACCCTTCGCATCGCCAACCTCTTTCAGCACAGCCTTCAATCTTTCTTCAAAGTCACCTCGAAATTTGGCGCCTGCAATGAGGCTGCCGAGATCGAGCGAAATGACTCTCTTGGATTTTATACTCTCTGGCACATCGCCCTGAACTATGCGCTGAGCCAGACCTTCTAGGATGGCAGTCTTGCCAGTACCGGCTTGCCCAATGAGGACCGGGTTGTTCTTCGTTCTTCTTGACAGAATTTGGATGGTCCGATGTATCTCAGCATCTCGTCCAATGACTGGATCGAGTTTCCCATCTCTTGCCTTGGCGGTCAAATCAACACCATACTGTTCAAGCGCTGGTTTCTCCGGTTCGCCTCCAAGATTCATTCGATGCGTGCCACCCGGAGGATGCGGCTGTCCACCGGCGTAGCTTCGACATTGTGATATTGATATTGGGGCTGCTCGTGTTATCGTCGGCAGCAGACTCGATCGTTCGATGTGTGTTGCAGCTCGTAATGCGTTCCGCGGCAGAGGGTATCGTACCGCAGCAATGCGCCTTGCAGCACTTCTCCCTGTAGCAGGTATCATTGTGCAACGCGGTGAATGAATATGAGAACGGACGTGATGGAAAGTCAGTCAAGGAACCTACTCAGACTACAAAAAAGAAGCATTAGATGGCTTGCATATATGATATCGATGAACCTCGAAGCCAGAGAACCAACGAGCAGCTTCCAAGCAAATCCTAGTCGCATACATTCTTTTTCGGATTAGTGTTCCTGCTCCCGCTCCCGCTCCGCCAGCCGAGACTAGTCCGAATCAGAATGAGCAAGTCCCCTCGCTAGAGAAGCATACAAATTTCAACAACACTACCACACAAGCACCTTTTGGACCAGACACATTCAATTCTACACCAAAGTCCAGCTTGCATCACACGTTCAGAGGCGCACGCACACGCAATGGGTTTCACCGACTTCGTCTCCGACGCAGGCCTCACCAGTATGTCGTCGCTGCGACACCACCGCCTCCTGTTCATGAGCTAAGATTTGTACAGTCCTTGACAACTGGGTCAAGACTCGCTCATACATCGTCGGGTATGTGCTCTCCTTTGTTATCCATACCCTCCCCTCACACACCTTCCATGATGAATACAATTTGGTCCGTGTTATTGAGCAGCTTAAGACCCTGCAAATGAAACCATCCAAAGCGCTTGTCGCACCTCTGATTCCTGCCGCAACAACCACAATCATTCCACGTTGAGCTCGGTTTGGAGGACAGGTACTAATTGTCCACTAGTTATGGCCCATCTCAAGCAGATGTAAAGGTCTTCCAGGCGTTCAAGGAGGCACCAAAGGTCGAGAAGTTTCCACACGCCTACCGATGGTACAAGCACATCTCCACCTTCGAGCCAGAGTTCTCTCAGCTCCCAGGTGACCCAAGCAAGGCTGTCACCGCCTACGGCCCAGAGTCCAGCGAGCTCACCCTCAACCCCGCCAAGGCACCAGAGAAGGCTGCTGAGGAGGACGACGATGATGTCGACCTTTTCGGCTCTGACGATGAGGAGGAGGATGCAGAGGCTGCCCGTGTCCGAGAAGAGCGATTGGCCGAGTACAAGAAGAAGAAGGAGGGCAAGACCAAGCCAGCCGCCAAGTCTATTGTCACACTCGATGTCAAGCCATGGGGTATGCTCAGACAATACATTCACATCGAAGCAACACGTCACTAATGTTTCTACAGACGACGAGACAGACATGAAGGCTCTCGAGGAATCTGTGCGCAGCATCGAGAAGGATGGTCTTGTTTGGGGTGCATCCAAGCTCGTCGCTGTTGGTTTCGGTATCAAAAAGCTCCAGATCAACTTGGTTGTTGAGGACGAGAAGATTTCTCTCGATGAGCTCCAGGAGGAGATTGATGGCTTCGAGGACTATGTCCAGTCCTCGGATGTTGCCGCTATGCAGAAGTTGTAGATGCAGCAAATAGCTGCGCGGGCATAGATTTTCTGGCTGTGATGATGGCAGCTTCTGCTCGGTTTGACAGCAGGAATTGCTCGGTTCATGGCTTGATGTTTTACGACGCATAGACAGTGATACCACCAAAAGCAAGGAGCATACAGCTTGCATATGAATGACAGGCGATCACTGGTAGATGCATTACACAAAGAGACACTCATCCCAATCGGAATTCGTTGCTTCAAATCACATGAAATTTGTCACACTCTTCCTCCTGCCAAGCCTGATGCGGCTCAAAGCTATCGACGTCAACTTCTGCGTCCAGCATCTCGCATTCTGTACTGACATCAAACGTCCAGAGATACTCAGCAACACGTCAAAATGGGCTTCGCATCAAATGTGATCAACGTAGCTGGCCTGGTGTTCCTGTCGCATGCGTACGTCGAAAGGCTCCAGACGCAAAGCCATATGGCAGGTGCAGCATTTTGCTAAGACATTCTACCAACAGGGTCTACAGCTCATACGAACACTCTCTGCTCCCGACATCATCCACACCGCCCCAGCCTAGCTCATTTCTTCCACGCGCGTTAGATCCGAAGATCAGCATACCGACCGACATTATCCTCGAAACTCTGTTCTCGGTACTGCTTCTCTGTGTCGGCGTGGTATTAGGCAGCGCAGATCTGAAACCAATACAATGGAACGTCTGGGCTGGAAACCTGGAGAGGAGCAAAGAGGCCAGGAAGATTGAGGAAGTGGGCGTCGGAGGTGGAAACCCGTATGCTGGGCTCGAGGAGAGGAGTGGGTTTGCGGATATCAGAGCGCAGAGGAAGGAATTCGCAGAGTGGGTGAAGGGTGGTGGACAAAAGGCAGTATCATCATAATAGAGAAATATACTGTTGCATGACATGCGCGTTAATTGCGAGCTATGAGCTGTCTACACAGAGCAGAGAATGAGCATTGAGGCTGCTCGAAGGAGCTTTCTGGCGCCTTGCGCTGTCAGAGAAACGGCAAAGCGACATGAAACACGGGTATTCACGCGCAGAGGGCTCGTTCTGAGGACTTCTCGAGAGATGCCCTGGCTTCAACAGGTCAGAGTCGCTCCTTCCGTGAGCTGGTGAGGTGAGCTTCGAACACCAACTTCGCAAGCACTTTTCTGTTTCTGGACCTCACTTTCACCCTTCCTGACATCGAAACATCATCACCCAAAAGCGACAATGCCGTCTTCTGCTGCGGCCGCCGCGACCAAACGTCGGCGCAGCAACGAGGCCGCCGCTTCAAGACGTGCACGAGCACGAACAACGTCCGCGCGCTCTACCAATCGAACAGACTCAGACTCCCGGCAATCGCAGTTTCGTAACTCCCTCCCTCGCACCCCTTCATACGCATCAAGCGTCACCTCTCGTGCTGGCGCTGGCCGCCATGGCCCAGACGACGCTCGAAGCGTGGCGAGCACGCAGTTGCCCGTCGACGAGATCGACATTTTCGACGATGAATCCTTGAACGACGTCGCTATGGCAGTCAATGTCACAGATCGTGGTACTGTGTGAGTCCTGCCAGCATTTGCACCCATCGTTCTCTGTGCCCTGGCTGACCTCCCACTCTCCAACTCTAGTGGATGTGCTTACTACAATGCGAGGGCAGAGACTTTGTACTTCATGGAAGACGTCCCGCTTGGTGGGGCTGACATTGTCGATGCTTGTACGCAAAACGATACTATACCTGGCCCGGCTGACAGACCGCAGTGAAACTTTTCATTGATCCCACAGTGATCCTGACCTCGACAAAGTGCAATGAAGAGACTATCGGTCGTCTCGACCCAGAAATGCGAGATGCTCATCTGAGAGCTGCCTCAATGGATGGCCGCAGCGACCAGACCAGCCTTCCATATCTGTTGGAATGTCGACCGAATGCTGAATTCGGCTACGACTCCGCCAGAAATAAGCTCGTGAATCTCCGTATTGGGCAAACTGGAGGACCGACTGTCACTTACACTGTGCCCGGAGACGTGATGACCCACGACGATGACCGCCAATCATCCGATAATGGTTTTCATGGTGGTCAAGCCTCCTTGCTTCGTCTATCCGGCTGGATCAACCTGGAAAGTCGGTTGACCGTTGGCTGTGCAGGTGCTGTGCTCGCCTATCTTCAGCGCAGAAGAGCTACTACCTATCTGCCTGGGGATAGAGATGCTGAGTCCATGTTCAGAATTGCGCGAGTTGAGATGTTCAGCCTGAAGGACTCCATGTTTGTCAATGCTGACACGTTACTGTCACTCCAAATCACCACGACCGAGTCACATCCGAATGCCCAGCAGCAGGGACCAGCGAAATCGGGAGGATCGAAAGAAGGTCTTTCTGTCTACGGTCTTTTCCACCCTTTGGCCAAGACTCAGCAGGGAAGACAGACACTCCGACAGCTGTTCCTCCGTCCCAGCATGAACATGGAAATCATCAATGAGCGTCACAACACCTTAGGTCTGTTTCTGCAACCAGAGAACCTGGGTGTCCTCGATCGCCTTTCTAAAACCTTGAAGGGCGTCAAGAATATGCGAATCGTAACAACCAACCTGCGCAAGGGCAACAGTAGCGGACCAGACAACAGGGGCAAGGCGATTCCCGCCTCCGCTTGGTACAGTCTACATGGATTCTTGTATTGCTGTCTCAGCATACTGGACGCTTTAGCCGATATGCCCGGCGCTACTCATCTTGCCCTCCACCACAAAGTCGAGGAGAAGTTCGATCGGCAGCGTATCGCGGAAGTCGGCCAATGCATCGCTGAAGTCATCGACTTCGAGGGTTCAAAGGAGGAGAAGCGTACCGTCATCATGGACGGAGTAAGCGCTGAACTCGATGAACTCCGACGATCTTGGGCTGGAATTGATGACATGCTGTCTGAGGTCGCAGTGGTTATTGCAAACTTGGTCCCCACTGACATTCGTAGCCAGCTCAATGTCGTCTTCTTCCCACAGATTGGCTTCTTGATCTCAATTTGCCACGAAGAGGACGATGTGCCGGTCCCGTATGCTGGCACCGAAGAAGATCCTTGGGAGAAAATGTTCCATTCAACAGACGCATCATACTACAAGAATGCTCACATGACGGAAATGGATGAGCAATTCGGAGACATCCACGGCCAAATTATCGATCTGGAAATTGAAATCGTGCAAATGCTCGCACAACGTGTACTAGAGTATGAAGATCTAATCATCTCCTGCTCTGAAGTATGCGGCGAAGTCGATGCTCTCGTCGCCCTGGCCCACGGTGCGAAGCTATATAATCTTGTCCGACCCCAAATGACGAGCGACAACATCATCAAGATCAAGAACGGCCGACACATACTGCAAGAACTCACCGTACCAACTTTCGTACCAAACGACACCTACCTCGTCGGCGGCAGCGGTGACAGCGAACAGGAACCCTCTCCCGGCAGATCTCGAGATCCACGAACGCAACCCACCCAAGGCCCCAACATGCTAATCCTCACCGGACCAAACTACTCAGGCAAAAGCATCTACCTCAAACAAGTCGCCATAATCGTCTTCATGGCGCACATCGGCTCCTTCATCCCCGCCTCCTCCGCAAAAATCGGTCTCACAGACAAACTCCTCACCCGAATCGCAACCCGAGAATCCGTCTCCCGAATTCAAAGCGCCTTTATGATTGACCTCCAACAAGCTTCTATAGCCCTCAATCTCGCAACGCGTCGAAGTCTCGTAATAATCGACGAATTCGGAAAAGGAACCGATTCCAACGACGGAGCGGGGTTAGCAGCTGGAGTTTTCGAACATTTCCTCCAACAACATCCTCACTGTCCAAAAGTTCTGGGAGCGACGCATTTTCACGAGATCTTTGAGTCAGGCTTCTTGGCTCCGAGACCGGGCTTGGGGTTGGCGTTTGCGCACATGGAGATTCAACTTGAGACGTCAGAGACGCGCACGGGCAGACAGATTACGTTTTCGTATAATCTTCGTTCTGGACGGAGTACGCAGAGTTTTGGCACGGCTTGTGCGGCGATGAATGGGATTTCTAGGCAGGTGGTGGAGAGGGCGGAGGAATTGAACTTGTTGGCGAGTCGGGGTGAGGATCTTGTTGAGGCTTGTGCGAAGATGCCGGAGGGGGAGTTGATGGAACTTGAGGATGCTGTGAGTTTTACCAGAAAAGTACACATGAGGTTGATATGTGCTGACTTATGTATTTGTTTTGGTATAGGAGAATGTTGCGAGGCGGTTTTTGATGATGGATGAATTTGAGGATCCGAGGGAGGTTCTTGATGAGCTGGTGATGGCAACCGATGATGTTGGGACAACGAGGGAGAGTGTCACGGAGTCTTGAGAAGCAATGTCGTTTGCAACGGACGTGATTTCTGGGATGGTTTGTGTGAGAGAGTGCGGGAACTTGCTGGAAGAATCAGACTTCACGGATGCATGCGATATTGTCATGATCACTGCGATCCGATCCTACACTACAGTTAAGCGAGATGTCTAGGCAGGGTAATCCCCGTATACGGCAGCTAGCTGTTATAAGCTAGCCTACTACTTTCCTAGGATTTCGCGTCCTCTTTTAAGGAATGCTTTAGCTTCTTACGGCTAGATCCCGTCGGTAGGGATTAGCCTAGCTGGACAACTCGCTTAACTGTAGTGTACATGGTCAATAACTTTAAACCTGTCATGCCATGTCAAACTTTGTCGATCGGCCGGGAAACCCGGGTACAGACCTCACATGGGTTCAAGTATACTGACCAAGAAGTTAAATTCGAGGTAGCTCTAGCGCACCCTAAGGGTTCCGTACGACCCTACAAAGTGCCCTAGAACTACGCAAATTAGTATATAAATTGGGATACTCCGAACACCCCCTATGTAACCTAAATACCTCGGATTTCCCCGTTCCGAATAGCCGTTTTCGCGTAAAAACGACTAAGTCTACGCCTACACTTAGTAACACTACTTAGTAACACTATATACTTCTTTAGAGAAAGTAGAAAAAGAGATGGCGACGACGACGACGGCGACGACGGCGAGGCCCCCGGGCGAGGGAAGCGAGTAGAAGGACACGTATAAGAGGGCGTAGGAGATAGCGACGGTAGCCGATAGGGAGGTCCCGGAAAGAGTACTAAAGATAATAATAGTAGAACTCTTAGGAGGGTTAAAAGTACTAAAGAACGATATAAGGATAATAGTCGATAAGGTAGTAGGAACGGCTACGGTAAAGGTATAGAAGGGGGCCCTCCTAGCCCTAAGAACTAACTAAGGTACGTAGGCCTAAGTAGCTAGCCTAAAGGAGAAGAAGATAGCGGTTAAGGTCTACATTATAGACCCCTAAGAATAAGAGGACATCGATAAGATAATAGGGAAAGAAATCGTCTAAAAGATAGGGATAAAGGAGATTATAGGGGTAAAGAAGGATAGACGAGGAGTAGTTAAGCTATATACGGTAGCGGAAGGGGATATAAGGAAGCTTAAAGCCTAGAAGGAGTAGATAATAAAGATTAGAAAGACGGCGAAGGTCTCGCGCTAGTAGTTTATAGTTATAGCCTACGGTATAACTAGAATATTCTAAATTTAAGATAATATTACTTAACTTTAGAAGGAAAACTAATATACGTACCTAGGGATCTAAATTACTAAGGTAGTATAGGTTAAAAGAAAGATCGAAGATAAGAAGACGAGGTTATTACTTATCGTATAGGTCGGGAGTATAGAATAGGCTAATATGCTCCTAGAAAGGGGACTCTTCTAGGACTACGAAAGGATAGATACGGAAATCTATATAAATACCTATAGGATCCTATAGTACTATAAGTACTAGTAATACGGACACCTAGTAGTAAGGTGCCTAAAGATATTAAACACGTGCTCCTACTATATATAAGGATACTAGGTAAAGGAGTATAAGGAACCGAAAGAAAACGCGAGGTATATAAACTACGGAAGAAAATACCTATCTTAGGCTAAGGAATGCCTAGTAAGAATTAGAGCCTAAGAGAGAGCGAGGGAGGCTAGAACGACCTCGCCGTAGAGGTACTATACCCCCGAATAGGAAG